>NKZN01001430.1:0-94909 GCA_002374485.1 Metschnikowia santaceciliae | reverse complement strand
GTTGTTTTGGTTTGGATTCCAGGCTCTTCCTGGAACTTGGCCGTTTTCCATTTTGAAACGGTAGTTTGGGCTGTCAGGGTCATCCTGGTCCTCAGTAGGGTAAACGAGTCCCCCGGCTGGAGCAGCATCCTTCTTGGCGAGTTTGGCGATGTGATCGGAGTTTTCATCGCTTGGCAAAGCCAAAACGGCGGAAGCAATGAGGAACAAAGTAGAGAATTTCATGATGGAAAGATAAAATGAGAAGATGAGAAGATGAGAAGAGGTAGAAAGATGAATGAGACTGGAAAATTTGTCTCTCTTTTATATGTCTAGAGTGGAGACTATGTGGATACCAAATTTGCAATCAGTCGCAACATCATCAGTGTTGCAGCTGCATCTCTGCACCAAAGCGCGACCAAGAAATACCGGCAGTGTGGAAGCTGTTCTGGTGCGGGTACGCCAAATCTCTCCAAGTGAGTCAATACACTTGAACACCAACATTATTAAGCCACTGGTTTAGTTTTAATGACTGATTTAGTTTTAATGAGACAATAGTAAATAATGTATACTGAGACTAATTTGAATGTGCTAGTACTGATTTTAATGGTGCCAATATGCCATGGTGCTGTATTGATATTGATATTGATTTTGATATTGACTGTTTGAATTGTACTGTGACATTAATGAATGGTATTGTGTGAGTGAGTGTGAGTGAGTGTGAGTGAGTGTGAGTGAGTGTGAGTGAGTGTGAGAGTAAGATTACGTGGGGTGAGTGTGAGAGTATGAGTACGTGGGTGAGTGTGAGAGTATGAGTACGTGGGGTGAGTGGAGGTTGGAGGGTGAATGTGTATGTGTGGTAAGTGTCAATGTGAGTGCGCGGAGTGTATGGCGAGTGAGTGTATGAAGAGGGGAGAGTGAGCAAGTATGTGTGTGACTTGTAGTGGAGAAGTGGGAAACGGTTGCGAGAGCGAAAGAGGGAAAGGGCTCACAACCAAGGAACTAAGCCAAGGAACTTCAACCAACGCGCCAGTACCAGTGCCATTGCCAGCACCAGGGCAATTGCCAGGGCTCGTGACCATGACCATGACCGTGACCAGGGCTCGTGACCATGAGTACAGTAATGTGTGAACAGTGCCAGGGCCATTGCCATTGCCATTGCCAGGGCTCGTGACCATGAGTACAGTAATGTGTGAACAGTGCCAGGGCCATTGCCATTGGCATTGCCAGGGCTCGTGGCCATGAGTACAGTAATGTGTGAACAGTGCCAGGGCCATTGCCATTGCCATTGCCAGGGCTCGTGACCATGAGTACAGTAATGTGTGAATTCTTTCTTTCCCCGTTCAACTTACATTTCTTTTTTAGAACTCATTTCTTTTTAGAAGTTCTAGAAGTCCTTTTTCCAGAAGTTTTTTCTTTCTAGAAGTTTTTTCTTTTTGAACTCATTTCCTTTTTTGATTCTAGATTTTTTGCTTCAATGTTTTTTGTCTGTCATGTTTCTGTTCCTTTTTGCCGCGAAATACGCTAACTCACAGAAATACGCTAACCTCACAGAAACACAGATGAAATTTTTCCAATAGAAATTTATCAATAGAAAATTCTTCAATAAATTCTTAATAAATTCTTCAATAAATTCTTCAATAAATTTATCAATAGAAAATTCTTCAATAAATTCTTCAATAAATTCTTCAATAAATTCTTAATAAATTCTTAATAAATTCTTCAATAAATTCTTAATAAATTCTTAATAAATTCTTAATAAATTCTACAGTAGCAAATATTCAATAGAAAGTCATTCAACCGAAAATTCTTCAATCAAAAAGTTCTCATAATTTTTTTGTGTGCGTGTGTTCCAGTAATCATTTCAATCCCTTATACCGTTAATCACGCGACTGACACTTTAAATAAAACACCCATTATACATAATCAGTTACTCACTGCTCACTGCTCACTGCTCAATTATATACTGTTATGTTCTGTAAACATTTATTACTAACGATACTGTGTTCAATGATGGTTCCTCAAACATATTACAGAAGCAATGGATTCTGACTTAGAGGCGTTCAGCCATAATCCAATAGATGGTAGCTTCGGCTCAATGCTTTATCAAACAAAGCCATAAACCAATTATTTGAATGAACGGTTCCTCTCGTACTAACATCAATTACTATTGAAACAATCATCCGCAATCATCCGCAATCATCCACAATCATCCGCAATCATCCGCAATCATCCGCCATCATCCATCAGTAGGGTAAAACTAACCTATCCCATGTGGATCTAAACCCAGCTCACGTTTCCTATTAGTGGGTGAACAATCCAACGCTTACTGAATTCTGCTTTGGGATGATAAAAAAAGAAAAAAAAAAAATAATAAAAAATAAGCAAAGTCGTTATGAACGCTTGACTGCCACAAGCTCGGAGCGCCTTATATAATAAAAGAGAGAAAGAGAACCTTTTTATATATAAAACTCTTCATCTGCACAATGGTAAGGAGGTTTCTGAAATATTGACATGGTGCTTACAATGGCCATTGTTACGATCGGACAGAATATGGTCCATGATATTTCTATAGACCGAGTCCTGCACACAGGGCATATATCAGTATAGTAACTATTCCTACTACCACATAGTGTTGAACTTGTGGAACATGTGATGAGGGGCCTGCATATGCACGGTTAGTGCATGTTCCAGTGAAGGCATCCAGATGAAATAATGTTGGGTATTGTTGAAGGGAGACAATAGCCAACTAAGCCGCGTTGGGCTCTGGTTGGGTTCTTGTCCAGCTCTGGGGCATTGTCTTGGAAGAAGATGGATGAGAGATGGATGAGAGAGATGGATGAGAGAGATGGATGAGAGAGATGGATGAGAGAGAGTGGTTTAGGTGTTCCCAGGGACCTAACTATATATAGAGAGGACCCCGCTCTAGTTTGAGCGGTATCTATTGTGAGAAGAGTTCACCGATATCTAGTTTAGAGAAGGGTATAAGTGACCTAAGATGAACCCGAAGCACCACCCTTGAGAGAATTATTGCAGGCCAATGCCATAACAATTCCAAGTTACCAGAGAGTTCACGCAAATTCTCAACACTTACTACTACTACTACTACAATAGTATTAGTGACGTGAAGTTACCTTTTACGTACCAAACCAACCACACTAAATTTCGAGACTTCTCTATGTTGCAGTTAAAAATGGCTCTTACATTGTATCGTTTTAGGAAAATTCCATAAGCCTTGTGGTAGTACCTATAGAGTCTTTAGTAGTAGTACTGAGTACTGAATCGACTACTACTAGTACTATACCACTGTCTATGGACTGCTAGTACTATACCACTGTCTACTGACTGCTAGTACTATACCACTGTCTACGGACTGCTAGTATATCACTGTCTACGGACTGCTGTGATGTAGACAACAGAAAAGTATTTAGACTACTCTGATTTAAAACATAAAGTAACATACTATAGAGCAAAATAGTGTTAGATCCACCCATAGAGGTATTTGACCCTACGCTGTCTAATCTTAATGGCAATTCTAAGTGTCACAAAACATGCAAACATGATAATTTAAAATAGAGTAGTATAAAACGGCACTTTACTTCTAGCAAAATAAAATGCACGTAGTATAAATTACGACTTATGCTTGTATGAGTAAGTAGTAAGTAGTACAGTATAGAGGAGCGTACTAAAGAGTCGTATTAAAGGGAAATACAATATAGAGTAGTGTACTAAAGAGCCGTATATCAAAGACTAGTACAGTATAGAGTAGTGTACTAAAGAGTCCTATATTAAAGAGTAGTACAGTATAGAGTAGTGTACTAAAGAGCCGTATATCAAAGAGTAGTACAGTATAGAGTAGTGTACTAAAGAGCCGTATATCAAAGAGTAGTACAGTATAGAGTAGTGTACTAAAGAGCCGTATATCAAAGACTAGTACAGTATAGAGTAGAGTGGGGGACTGGAGTGTAGAGGACTGGAGTATTAAGACTACTGTGATTTAAAGTATAAAGTAGCATACTATAAAGTAGTATAGTGTTAGAGCTACCTCTGGCAGTAGTCTAGCTATTTCAGTATATTAAGCGTACGCAGTCTAATCCTAACAATGGACATGAAAGATCCTTCACTTATGTAATACTTTGTACTACCAGTATAGGAAGACTATAGCTACAAGTCCATTATATAATATACCACCATAGCACTATACACTATACTAATATATTGTAGGCTACTACACACTGCACACTACACTATACTATACTACTATAATAAACAAGACTGACGAGGCACCACAGCAGAATCGGATTATAGGTATCATTGAACACTAATTTTAGGACAGTGGTACAATAGTGCCACTCCATTTTTGTCTAGTGTATAGAGTAGTGTATGGAGTATGTATAGAGTAGTCGAAGTTGAACATAGTATAGTGGTGTGAGAGAGTATAGACTAAAATCGGTACTATGATACTCTGACCCTTTCTACTTCCTCATCCCTGTAGCCCTGATATGAAAACTATGTGCTATACACCATGTACTACACCACCATGACTACTATACGAGTACACATTGATTTAATACTATATACCTATATACTACACCACACTACACTATACCCTAGACTACACCCTAGACTACACACTACACCCTAGACTACACACTACACCACACCCTACACTACACTACACTACACTACACCACACCACACTACACCACACTATACAGTATATTACTATAACTCTAGAAGCCACCTTCGTTAGTGCTCTACTATTTCAGCATTTAAGTCTACGCTGTTTAATCTTAATGGCCATTTTAAGAGTCACGGAAATGCTAACTTGATACTTTACAATAAAGTAGTATAAAATAACACTCTATAATCTAGCAAAATATACAGGTAGCTACTATGGATTATTATGTATACTAGTATAAGTCAGTAGTAAGTAGTAAGTAGTATGGTATAGAGGGGAGGTATAGATTAGAGCATAGTAGAGTAGTGTTGAGTAGATTATATTAGAGTAGGTTAGAGTAGGTTAGAGTAGGTTAGAGTAGATTAGAGTAGGTTAGAGTAGATTAGAGTAGATTAGAGTAGAAGACTGATGAGACGACTGAAGAGTGGACGACAGAAGAGTATTGAGACTACTCTGTTTTAAAACGTAAAGCAGCATACTATACAGTAAAATGGTATTAGATCCATAGGCAGAACACTACCCATAGAGGTATCGTATAGCCTACGAAAGCCAATGACTCATCCAGTTACCATAACCCGTGACTTGACATTTAACCGCCTTACTTCACTTCCCGGTATTCACCGGCTCGCTATATAATCACTAGCATTCCCACCTATTGGCAATCCATCAACGAATAAACATAACTCCAAGTTTTAGACGTATTTAATCTAACACCAAGTAGTCAGTAGTAAGTAGTGAGTAGTGAGTAGTAGTAGTAAGTAGTCAGTAGTAAGTAGTGAGTAGTGATTAGTAGTAGTAAGTAGTCAATAGTGAGTAGTAAGTAGTCAATAGTGAGTAGTAAGTAGTCAATAGTGAGTAATGAGTAGTCAATAGTGAGTAATGAGTAGTCAATAGTGAGTAGTCAGTAGTCAGTAGTAGTGAGTAGTCAGTAGTCAATAGTGAGTAGTCAGTAGTCAATAGTGAGTAGTCAGTAGTCAGTAGTAGTAGTAGTAGTAGTAGTAGTAGTAGTGAGTAGTGAGTAGTGAGTAGTGAGTAGTCAGTAGTAAGTAGTGAAGGGCATATTATAGAGTAGAGTAGACGACTGGAGTAGACGACTGGAGTATCTAGACTACTCTCATTTAAAACATAAAGTAGCATACTATAGAGTAGTATAGTGTAGGGTCCATAAGCAGGACACTACCCATAGATGTATTTAGAGCATACGCCATCTAATGCTTAATGGACATCAGAGACCCTTCACTTATGTAATACTTTGTACTACCACTCTCTATACTACTCTATACTACTCTGTACTACTCCGTACTACTCTGTACTACTCCGTACTACTCTGTACTACTCCGTACTACTCTGTACTACTCCGTACTACTCCGTACTACTCTGTACTACTCTGTACTACTCCGTACTACTCTATACTACTATACACTGCACTCTATATACTGAAGTATACACTACACTACTATAAACTACCTTCTATATATTACCCTCTATGTACCACTAGTAGGTCTAGTGTTTGTCCCTATTAACAATGTCTACTGTGCAGGAAATGTCATATCTACAGGATATTGACTTAACTGGGTATGAGGTCCCTTTAAAGCAGTGATCATGTGGTGGTGATGTATAGTAGTGTATTGTAGTGTAGTGTAGTGGTTCTCTAGGGTTACAGTGTACGCAGGGTCCGATTTTATTACACATGGAACGCACGTTCCTCGCCGGGAAGGTGAGGCAATGGTTGTGAATAGCGAGTGTCTGAAGCTGAATCTGAGTCCGAGTCCGAGTCCGAGTCCGAATCTGACTCCTCTTCACCTTCTTTAACACCATTTTTTTTGTCTTCACCTTCTTTAACACCATTCTTTTCGTCATCATCTTCTTTGTCTTTTTCATCATCATGATCATCATAATTGTTTTCATCATTTTCATCGTCATCATCGGCTTTATTTTCGGTTGCATCGTTGGACGTAGCCTCGGGGTTTCCACGCTCATAGAAGAGCATAAATGTTCCTGGCGATGTGAGCACCTCGTCCTCGGTGGTGGCATAGATGGCCTCGTCATTGGCTTTCCACCACACGCCCCGATGCTTCCGGTAGCAGATGTAGTGGCCGTAGTTGTGTGTGCCCATATGCAGAATGACTGCCCGGAGGTTGTAATTAATCCGAGACCCTTCTTTTTCGTTACTTCCGTTAGTAACACCAGTTCCATTCAAATCTCCGTTTCCATTAAAACTTCCATTCTCATTATATTTCTCTTCTTGTTCATTCTCTTCTTCCTCCTCCTTTGCTATCTCCATGTCATTTTCTCTCTCGTCTTGTTTTCGGAATGGCCGTCTGGCGTCCATATTCACATCACTGGCTTCAGCAGTATAAGGTGCCATGTCGAGAACGGCAGGGAACGTTAAGTTCTTGGAGTTCTTCATGATCATGAACGTATTCGGATCCATGACCGAACGGTTGATGTGGATGCAGAGCAAAGGAGGCGGCGAACCCAAGAAAATCTGCTTTGATTTGCGGGTTTTGCGGATCATTTGCTTAGTGGTGAGCCGCTCGAACACGTCGTCGGAAATGTAGGGGTTCAGGAGCTCGGCCTCGATTTCGCGGATGCGTTCCAGAAACTTGGGCACTAGCGCCTCATTGGTCTTCATACCCTCCTGGAGAAACTCACGTGTCTGCACCAAGCCACACCGGTTGCAGTTGACATCGTCGATGAACTCTGGTTTTTTCCACTCGTCCAAAAGATCCTGGAGCTTGTAGTAGCTACCGTAAGTGCGATCATAGGGGAGGTTTAAACTGAGGCCGGAGTTAACGGAATAACGGATTCCGCCCGTTTCTCCACAGTTCATGCACCCGATCCGTTCGGCCGAGATGCCATCCACGGGAGTAACCAAATGAAGGGCAAAGGCTAGGTGCTTCAGTGCAGGAACATTGGGGTCAATCTGCTCTGCAGGCACATAGACGGTGGACTCGGAGGAGTCCTGCATGGGGACATACTTCTCCGTAGGTTGTTTATCACCATTAAGTTTGTGATCACCTTTTCTGCTCGTTTGGAGCTCTTTCTCCACTATACGCATGATTTGCTGATAGAACTCCTGGGCATCCTCCTGGTTATAGCCCATAAAAAAGTTTTGCTTGGGTCCGTCCGGCATACGCTTGAGGAGACCCCGCGTACTGAATTCCTTGCCACGAGAGCCATAGGATCCGTTCAAATCATCAAGGAGAGCCTTCAAAGTGGCGGTAAAACGCATATGGGGCGCCAAATCACCATCATGGGCCCGAATTTCCCGGGAAAAAAAAGCCATGAGTTTTTGGGAAGATGCCAAGGCCTGGAGCACCGAATTCATGAAACATGTATTCCCATCATTGGCCAAACCACCAATTTCTCCACCCACCCGAGCAGGGCCCAGCAAAAAGCGCAGGTTCCATGTCCGGGTCATCGACACCATGGGAGAAAAAATTAACGTGTGCAAGTGGGAGCCGAGGTAAGAGCGACAAGCAGACGAGCAGGCTATAAGCACCAAGATGGCAGCAGCAAGCGGGGCGTGTTTTGTAAAAGCCACGGTGGCCGATTCAACAGTCAAATATTCAAGGGGCAGGAAACGAGTGTCTAGACACGTTAAAAGGGAAATACCGACGAGTGCCACTATGAGGATTGGGGCAAGCTTGGAGGACATGCAGACTGAGTATGACAGAAAAAGCTGAGAGCTGAGCGCACTTGTGGTTATATGCAGGGAGTGGGTTATAGCAAGCTGCTAGACAGCGTAAGCCAAAAAAAAAACAGAAAAAAAATACCTCAATACCTAGAGCACTACTTATAGTGGATCTAACAAATCCGGTAGAGTAAAGTAGTAATGTAGTATTCTGTAGTCTGGGATTACTCCTAGATTTTTCCGTCACGTTTCTGTTTAGTCCTTTATACTAGTCTTCATTACTCGACACTATACATTAATCTTAGTCACTCTACTACTCAGTCACTCTACTACTCAGTCACTCTCTACTCAGTCACTCTACCATACTATACTACACTGGTACATTAGTATACTTCTACTCACTACTACTAGTACTACTGCCACTACTAGTACTAGTACTCACTACTACTAGTACTCACTACTACTAGTACTCACTACTACTAGTACTCACTACTACTAGTACTCACTACTACTAGTACTCACTACTACTAGTACTCACTACTACTAGTACTCACTACTACTAGTACTCACTACTACTAGTACTCACTACTACTAGTACTCACTACTACTAGTACTACTAAACCGACTAGTACTATATATCGACTAGTACTAGTAATGACTACTGACTACTGCCACTACTAGTACCACTAAACCGACTAGTACTATATACCGACTAGTACTAGTAATGACTACTGACTACTGAGTACTGCCACTGAAATAACGTCTATCCGGGGAGAAATAATTTCAGCTCCTATAATTTCATCCTGCTGGCCAACGCTCTGACTATTCCCTAGATCAAGCGATGGCTTGAATGATGCAGTACATAGTCGTGTGCTCCAAAGAGTGTCAATCAGGTAATTAAAACCATCAATAATGTGGGACTGTTATGAATATATCTTCTTCCTCATTTCTTGTGGTGGCTACTGAGACCAACAGTAGTAGCCATATCATGTTCGTTACCTCTAAAAATCATGGTACAATCCAGAATTTTCGTACCATAGAGGATGAAGGAAGGACGAGAATTATGACTCATTGGAAGAGTGAATTTTGATTAATGAACACAATTTGAGGGATTGAAGCTGGCAATACTATAGCACTAAGTGTAGCACAACACCACACTAAATTACCACACTATTTTACTACCACACTAAATTACACACTAAATTACACACTAAATTACACACTAAATTGCACACTAAATTGCACACTACATTACTACACACTAAATTACACACTAAATTACTACTAAGCAAGATTAAAATGGACTCGAAGTTACGCCTTCATAATCCTTTTAAAGTTGTGTTTTTCTTGCCTAATGGAAGGGCTTATGAAAGACTGGGTGAGCAGCTGCGCAGTAGTATAAGAGAAGAGGGATCTATGCCAAGTACATTCCAATGAACACCTCTATTTTTTAGAATTACTATAACTAGTACTCACTACACTAGTACTCACTACACTGGTACTCACTACACTAGTACTCACTACACTAGTACTCACTACACTAGTACTCACTACACTAGTACTATACTACTGACTACTGACTACTGACTACTGACTACTGACTACTGACTACTGACTACTGACTACTGACTACTGACTACTGACTACTGACTACCACTACTAGTACTACCTGCAGTACTCGTTGACACTCCCTTGGATCATGTCACTTAAGTTTCCTGATTCGCTGTTATATGCGCCTGCAGTAATCGATCGAATGTGATGATTCTCGTCGAACCCTAGGAATGGTAGGTGCCTGTGGAACGCAGGAGACTGTAAAGGGTTCGTGAGTGCGGCAGCGATATTGTTCTCGGTAGGAACATATTCGATGATTGCCTCTCCCCTCTTTACCCTGTCCTGTACGTGTTTCTCCTTAATATCCACATGCTTGTTTTTGCTTGGAGCACTTCCAGTTGCATTTGTCGTCAATACCACTCCGTTGTTGTCCTCTAATATCTTGGGTATTTCCACAGTCGGAATTCCGAATTCTTGGGGATGGTGATGGACCAATCCTGCGTGTCCCTCATGTATGCCAATAATTTCTTTACTTGCATAAGGTCCGTTTTAGTGGGTTTCTTGGTGTATGATCCGAATTTGCTCACACTGTATGCGATATCTGGGCGACTGATATTTGCTAACCAGTTATATGATCCAAGTAATTCTTGATAGACTCTGAGCAATCTCGCATCTAAGTGATTGTCGTCCTTATCATGGTCATAAATGTTCATAGGAACTTTCTGACCCTTATTCGGTATAAATGCCTTAAATTTGGTGAGTAGATCTTCAATAAACGGTCTCTGATGAAGTTTGAAACCTGCTTTCGATTCTCCTATCAGTAATCCGCAAAATTCTTTCGCGCCTCGTAGGTCTTTGAATTTTATCTTTGCTGTTTGTCATGTATCGTTTGAATTTTCGTAATCTTCATCCATTTCCGTAATCTTCATCCATTTCCGTACCGACCAATAGATAGTACTACTAGTACTACTGCCACTACTAGTACTAGTACTACTGCCACTACTAGTACTAGTACTACTGCCACTACTAGTACTAGTACTACTGCCACTACTAGTACTAGTACTACTGCCACTACTAGTACTAGTACTACTGCCACTACTAGTACTAGTACTACTGCCACTACTAGTACTAGTACTACTGCCACTACTAGTACTAGTACTACTGCCACTACTAGTACTAGTACTACTGCCACTACTAGTACTAGTACTACTGCCACTACTAGTACTAGTACTACTGCCACTACTAGTACTAGTACTACTGCCACTACTAGTACTAGTACTACTGCCACTACTAGTACTAGTACTACTGCCACTACTAGTACTAGTACTACTGCCACTACTAGTACTAGTACTACTGCCACTACTAGTACTAGTACTACTGCCACTACTAGTACTAGTACTACTGCCACTACTAGTACTAGTACTACTGCCACTACTAGTACTAGTACTACTGCCACTACTAGTACTAGTACTACTGCCACTACTAGTACTAGTACTACTGCCACTACTAGTACTAGTACTACTGCCACTACTAGTACTAGTACTACTGCCACTACTAGTACTAGTACTACTGCCACTACTAGTACTAGTACTACTGCCACTACTAGTACTAGTACTACTGCCACTACTAGTACTAGTACTACTGCCACTACTAGTACTAGTACTACTGCCACTACTAGTACTACTGCCACTACTAGTACTACTGCCACTACTAGTACTAGTACTACTGCCACTACTAGTACTACTGCCACTACCAGTACTAGAATTCGTATTCTTGGAAGTCTCCACTTCAGCCGAAGGATCTGGAGAAACGGAGACCGAAGAGAGTAAAGATAAAGAAATTGACACTGAGGATGCAGAGAAAGGAACAGTTACTTCTGCCATTCTGTCGATTGCACGAGCAGTTGTGGGAGCAGCCAAGGATATATTGCCAGGCCAGGATAACGTGAAGAAATACCGACTAGTACTCACTAGTGACTGGTGACTACTGTTGGATTCTTGTGAAACGCTCATGTGCTTAGTCAGTTTTGTTGGTTAATGAGTCCTCAAAACAAAGGAGTCGAGCTACTTAATTAGATGACGCGGGGTCGCTAGTCAACCAGTGTTCGCATAATCCGACGGGGAAAACTGCCCACATTCTGACCCGGCACCTCTGGTTTATCGCATTCCACCCTGGTGCTTTGTACCATGGTGACTGAGGACGTGGCATTCTGGAAACGCCATTGTCAGAACAGACGGCGGAGGCTTTTTATACCTCTATGGGTAGTGGAGTGCCCCTAGTGCCCTGCCATCGTGAACCTACTACTACTACCACTACCTGTTAGATCCGCCATACGCAGGGCCCTACCTATGAAGGTATTATGAAGCCCTCAGTCCGGTTGATACAATGTCCAAGCCATCACTGTACGGAGTACGTCGTGGCGTGATCCGGACTGTGCAATGGCCTTCATAGTACCTCGTACAAGGATGGCTACCATTGCTCTGGTGGAGAGTTTTTCGGAGCCACGCTTCTCTCCAAGTATATGAACCACTCCGCTTCCTCTTTGAGGAACCAGCAACGAGTGCACATTAGCTTAAAACACATTATAAAGAAGACAAAAACTACCATAATACCGTAATATTCGCAGGTTACTAGGGTATACAAATTATACAGCACTATACTATATACTACTGACTACTACACTACTACACTATTACTCCCCATTGCAATGTGACCCATCACTATACTAAGCTGCTACTGCTTACTACTACTTAGTAGTATAGTAAAGCAGTTCATTGAACATTATCACTTAGTACTACTACTACTACTATTACTATTAGTACTACTTACTACTACAACGGTCATCAACTGTTACTACTTACTACTACTACTACTACTAGACAACACTATACTATACAATACAACACTATACTAGCCATATTACCGGTGACTCTACTAGTGTGTGCTAGACTATAGCATACCACGTTCAATACATTGGCATAACCTCAAATTCATCTTTGGTCATGTTCCAGATCTTGGGCCGAGCCAAATCCATACTACTATTACTATTACTATTACTATTACTATTACTATGTTAGATTCTTTAATACGTCTAGTACTAGGAGTTATGTTCATTCGTTGATGGATCCCCAATAAGTGGGAATCCGAGTAATTATATAGTTAGCCAGTGAATACCAGAGAGTGAAGCAGGGCGCTTAAACGCCATGTCACGAGGTAAGGTGAATGGATGAGTCCAAGTCACGGGTTATGGTGCCTTGGATGAGTCACTGGCATTCGTAGGCTCGAAGATACCTCTATGGGTAGTGTGTCTACCCATGGTAGGTCTAACATACTATTACTACTATTACTATTACTATTACTATTACTACTACTACTACTAGTACTACTATTAGTACTACTACTACTAGTACTACTATTAGTACTACTACTACTAGTACTACTATTAGTACTACTACTACTAGTACTACTATTAGTACTACTACTACTAGTACTACTATTAGTACTACTACTACTAGTACTACTATTAGTACTACTACTACTAGTACTACTATTAGTACTACTACTACTAGTACTACTATTAGTACTACTACTACTAGTACTACTATTAGTACTACTACTACTAGTACTACTATTAGTACTACTACTACTAGTACTACTATTAGTACTACTACTACTAGTACTACTATTAGTACTACTACTACTAGTACTACTATTAGTACTACTACTACTAGTACTACTATTAGTACTACTACTACTAGTACTACTATTAGTACTACTACTACTAGTACTACTATTAGTACTACTACTACTAGTACTACTATTAGTACTACTACTACTAGTACTACTATTAGTACTACTACTACTAGTACTACTATTAGTACTACTACTACTAGTACTACTATTAGTACTACTACTACTAGTACTACTATTAGTACTACTACTACTAGTACTACTATTAGTACTACTACTACTAGTACTACTATTAGTACTACTACTACTAGTACTACTATTAGTACTACTACTACTAGTACTACTATTAGTACTACTACTACTAGTACTACTATTAGTACTACTACTACTAGTACTACTATTAGTACTACTACTACTACTATTACTATTACTACTACTACTACTATTACTATTACTACTACTACTACTATTAGTACTACTACTACTACTACTACTACTACTACTACTACTACTACTACTACCACCTGTTAGATCCACCATAGGCAGGGCTCTGCATATGAAGGTATTATGAAGCCCTCAGTCCGGTTGTTACAATGTCCAAGCCATCACTGTACGGAGTACGTCGTGGCGTGATCCGGACTTTGCAATGGCCATCTCTCCAAGTATATAAACCACTCCGCTTCCTCTTTGAGGAACCAGCAACGAGTGCACATTAGCTTAAAACACGTTATAAAGAACATAACACTTCCTGTTAGATCCACGATAAGCAACACCCTGTCTATAGAAGTGTTATGAACCCTGATCTGTCGGATACTTTGATTTTGTGCTCTTTCCTATTGGCTACTAGTCTGTAATTCCTATTGGCTACTAGTCTGTAATTCCTAGTAGTAGAAGTACTAATTCACCAATACTATGTCCTCAAACTGCACATTTAGTAGTATTGTTCATAGTACCTTGTTTATTAGTGTATTACGTGGATTGCTAGCGGTAGATTTCTTAGTACTCTCCACCGACTGCCCATACATGCTACTACTATATATTATTTAGTACCAGACCTCGTACATCATATTTCCTAGTACTATCCTGGTACTATTCACTGGTACAAATATACTAAGTAATGATATTTCCTAGTACCAAACAATCTGGACTATATTTCCTACTACTATCTCACCAGTATTTATCAGTACTGTTTCTTAATACAGAAAGTGTGTGAAATAGAGTGGAACACATAGTCTGCATCCCCATCAGTGTTTCTGTGAATGTCTCCATCAATGTTTTCATCAGTGTTTCTGTGAATGTCTCCATCAATGTTTTCATCAGTGTTTCTGTGAATGTCTCCATCAATGTCTCCATCAGTGTTTCTGTGAATGTCTCCATCAGTGTTTCTGTGAATGTCTCCATCAATGTTTACATCAATGTCTCGCCAATGTCTTCAATGTCTCGCCAATGCCTCAATCAATGCCTTCAATGTCTCGCCTATGCCTCCATCAATGCCTCCGTTCGAGAGTGACACGTTCAAAGAGTTCAACTGCTATCTTTTTGTAGTAGCAAGAAAATCCAGATCGGGCCATCAGTGAAAAGAATTGTGCATGTCAATCATTGTAAGGTTTTGTAGGAATTGGCCTTGAGCTCATTGAACCTGCTTATTGAACGACGATTCCCTGTTCTGTTCTGCTCTGTTCGTTTCTTTGTTCTTTTATTTCTCATTTTTCTGCATTTGGACGACCAGCACGTCAGCCATAGCATCACTTTGAGGTTATCACGGGCCACTCTTGAGTGCATACGTAACTTCCAGTTGTTGGGGAAACCAGCTTTGCTCTCACTCACACCCTTAGCCACTCAGTCAGTCAATCAGTCAATCAGTCAGTCAGTCAATCAATCAGTCAGTCAGTCAGTCAGTCAACCTAGTGATTATTCTGTACCAGGTTCAGCTATAGTTGAGAAAGAAATGTCTCTTTTTCTGATTGAAACGATCATGTTTTGGATATATTCGTAACTAGACCACCTTGTCAATTTCACCCTTCCAAAAGTCTTCTAAAAGTCTTTGGTAAACTGCTATTCTCAGCATTTCAGTCTCAGTTTAGTCTCAGTCCCAGTCCCAGTCTCAGTCCAGTCCCAGTTCAGTCACAATCTTCCATCCTTTTTGTCTCTTCAGAAAATAAGAACAAATTTCAATCATAAAGAACATCCAAAGATCTAGGTTAATGGACCCTTAAATGGTCATTCCCTGGCCTGCATAGAAACCTTCCCCTGGCCTTTCCTTTGTTCCAATTAAATCCAATCAAATTTAATCAAACAGTCAAATTAAATCAAACAGTCAAATCAAACAGTCAAGCTAAATTTGTCAAACTTCACTCATTCAGTCAAACTTCACTGAATTATTCAAATTCAGTCACCATTCTGGCGATTGAGTGAGTGACTGAGTTCTTCCCTGGGCCTGCATGTTACCACACATTGTTCTCGTAAAAATACTCAAATTGGGCCGAGGATGGGTTTTTCAAGTTCCTCGGATACAGCTGGGACTTTTGGCCCTGTCTCTGACTTTGACCATGCCCCATCTTTTGTGTCAGATGATGTGCCTGACTCTGTGACAAACTCCGATTCTCTGTCTGAGTATATGGTTGGCCCTGTCTTTGACTGTGGTTACGGGACTTGCCCCAGCCAGACTTGAGTAGCCGGCCATTGAGAGAGATGCCTGACATTTGCACTATGGCCATGGCTGCTTGCTCATGGGTATCGTACCTGCAGAAAGCACAGCCGCGTTCGGGATGGAGCTTCAAGTCAATGATAAAGCCGAAGCTCTGAAGTAACGGCACCAACTCGTCATGCAGGTGGACGTGGGCCACGTTCCCAATGTATACGGTAGTTTGCCAGGATGGAGATTGGCACAAAACCATATCATAGAACTGGGGATGAATGGATGGTTGGGTATGGCGAGGAAATTTGGCTCCAATTTGAGGATTTGTACCATTTTGAAACACCAGGTAATTTAGTCCATTTTGGTACATTCCATACATTGGAGGAACCAGGTACTCTGGATTTGGAAATATCGGATTTGCTGGGTTGTGAAGTGTCTGGTTTTTAGCATTTTGGGGATTTCCATATCCAGAATTTTCGAAGGTCTGATTTTCGGTACGATGAACGTTCTGATTTCCAGAATTTTGGAGCAGATTTTCTGCACTTTCAACACTTGGATTTCCAGAATTTCCACCATTCTCGAGCAGATTTTCTTCTTTACAACCCACAGTGTCTGCATTTTGCAGCAGATTTTCTTGTTCAGAATCCACTGTTTCGGGACTCTTTTGACTCTGGGCTTTTGGAAAAGTCTCTGTACTTAAAGCCCCCGCATTGAAGTTATGCAGCACCGGCTGGAATTGCTGATTTGGAAAACCTAGAGCACCATTCATATACTCAGAAGGAAGGGTGGAAAACAGAGAAGGAGCATACTTTTGCAGCAGTCTGGATCGACTTTTGGCGGTCCGATTGGCGTGGCCTGCAGGCAGCTTGTACAGGGCCCAGTTGCAGCGGATATGTCTTCCTAAAAGGACTTTTCCATTCATGGTCTGTATAGCCGTCTCAGCATCGGATATATCTAGAAACGTAACAAACCCGTACCCTCGGGACCGGGACGTTTGCATATCCCACATAACATGGGCCAGTTTGAGCGATGCAAAGTGCAGGAAAAACCGGAAGAGGCCTTCATCGTCCACTTCAGCCGAAATATCGCCCACGAAAAGGTTGAATGTGTGGAAATGGCTCTTGCTGTGCGTGTTGAACGTGGATGATTGGTAGGCGAAGTTGATGTTAAGACAAGTCTGGTGGATCACGTGTCCGTTGTATTTCTCAATCGCTTCCACTGCATCTTCTTCACTCCGGAAATGCACAAAAGCATAGCTGAACCCGGGTTTATTTTTGTCGTTGATTATTTTGACCGAGAGAACGGATCCATTGGTTGAAAGCACGTTTTCGAGCGTTGTTTCTGTGATGGACCGGTCTAGACCGCCGATGTAGAGGATACTTTTGGTGATTTCCCGGCCTCCAGCTTTTGCACTTGCCGGACAAAGGCCATATTTGGAGCCCAGAGACTTTTCACTGGACTTAGCCGTTTTGGGATTAGTCTCTGCTGGGGTTTCTCCAGATTTGCCAATATTCCCAAAGTTTGCAGGTTTGCCTGATTTACAAGCTTTTCCAGATTTTCCAACCAGTTCACTATACTTTCCAGAATTTCCAGAATTTCTAGATTTTCCAGTTTTTTCTCCAGAGTTTTCAGCACATCCCGTGGTTTTTCCCAATTCTTTGAAATTTTCTACCAATTTCCTCGTTCTGTCTACAGAATTTCCAGAAACTGCACCATTTCTTCGAGAATCTCCTCCATTGTCTCCAGAAGTTCCAGAAGTTCCAGTTTTTCCCTGACCTTTTGTGGATTCACACCTTCCAGATTCGGAAGTATGCATTCTAGGGCCATTCCCATGAAGATTTCCCGATTTTCCACCAAATTTCCCCAAATTTCCAGACTTGCCCGATTTTTTTGGTAAGTGAGCAAGATCCAGGGTTAAATTCACGTCTGGGCTTTCTCCTTCCCTGAATTCGCCCGTTTTTCGTGGTATTCCCGATATTTCGAGCCCTCTAGATTCAATTGCCGAGCTCCCAGAATCTTCCAGAGCCTCTGAAGGCTCCAATTTCTCGCCCAAGCAATGCAGCGAATTGAGATGTACATTTTGATCCGCATGTTTCCGAGATTTTTCAAGCGTATGTTCTATTTTATTTTCGTCAGGCAGCATGGTCAGAAAACCAATAACTACATTTTCCTGGGAAGTTGAAAGAAGATTTGAAAACACGGAAGCATCGGGTCGGAGGCGAAGTTTGGCCAAATCCGGATCCAGCATGCTCATTTTGGGAAGCGGGTTCGGAGACATTGGGCCGGAAAAGCGGAAAAGTATCTGCAGGAACTAACGTAGGAGCCAGCACGAGGTGCAGAACAACGGGTATGTGCAGGAAAACCGTATGGGAAGTGATAGTTTCAAATCAGTATGCCGTATGTTTCAGATCCTCCATATGTCTTCAGTATGATTTGCGAGATCAGCTGCTGCACCAGGGTGCGTTCGCGGACTGTGATATGAGTCCTGCACGTCCTTGGTTATGGGCCCTGTTCCAGTTTTCACAACAACTGTAACACACACTCATAACATACACTCATAATAAACACTAAATAATATATTGTTAGTAAGTAGTGTATAGTTAGAAGTGTTTAGTTTCAAGAGGTGGGCATAGGAAATGATGCATACCAAAATATACATAGTAAGTAGTAGATAGTAGAATGGACCTGACAAATGTACTGTTATGTTTTTTAGTACAATTATGTCTGATTGAAACTACGTTCGTTGAAGACTTTTCAGGAGGACGATTAGGACATTTTTAAATACTCCGCAGGGGAGCAATCAAAAGGGAGTAGTAACGGCGAAACGAAAAGCGGCGTAGTAACAGCGAACCGACTTGAAGATCAAATGGGCACGTGGGCTTAATCCCTGGATGGCTAGAGTGGTACCCATATGGAATCTAACATCCTCCCAGCCACAAGTCCATTTGATCGGCAGCATGGAGACCATATTTTGGGGCATGATTTCGGTAGATGTGTGGAGCGGTTTTCCGCCAATTTCTAGCACGTACTTTGAAGCCTTGGTTCTTTAGGAGGTTTGGCCAAAGTTGGGAATTCCTAGCCTCTGAAAAACGATTTGGGCAGATTATATTGACTTAGCCTTATTGGTCTATTTGGTTTATTTGGAAGCGAATATCCATGTGTTTCCGGACAAAATAAGTCTTATCCTTATCAAAAGAATCCTGGTGGGTTGCGATTGCTGTGGTGTAGATGCGGTTGAGATTTCTGTAATTTCCGCCGGCGGAAAGTTAAGGGATTCAATCGGAACAGGGAAATTGAAATGTAAAGTAGACGGCCGGATGTATCCAAGGTTTAATTGACTGGAGATTTCCATGAATTGGCGTAGAAGAGTGCGTATTATTATATTGATTTGACTCTAACACGCCACTATAATACCTCTATGGTACGCCACTATTACACGTCTCTATAACACGCCTCTATAACACGCCAAACTTTAAAGCACCAATACACCAATGCAGTATACACTGGTACCGCCCATTCTGGTATACTGGTTACACTCCATTAATGCTGTGCTTCAGGTGTGCTTCAGATGTGCTTCAGGTGTGCTTCAGATGTGCTTCAGATGTGCTTCAGATGTGCTTCAGGTGTGCTTCAGATGTGCTTCAGGTGTGCTTTCTGCTGTTTGGTGCTCATTTCACTGTGCTTTCAGGCGGCTTTCAGTGCGCTTTTTGCAGCTCACTTCGTTGTTCATTTTCTAGTCTTTTCACTGCGCATCGTCAAAAATCGAGTGCGGGGATGGCTGCAAATAATGTAGGTGGGGACCCTGAGGATCGAAGCGGGCGCCCCCTCTTTATATATTCGCTCCAATGCTTTTGTGGCATGTTTCATATCTGAAACATTCTCGTCTTGGCATTCGCCACCCATGCACTCCCGGATGTTTCGGGACTCTGTTCGGTTTATCCGGACCCGGCTTTTCGGAGCCTTTAGTCAGAGTCGAAACGCCGGGTCGAAACGCCGGGTCTAGACCCTTTAAGTTGACTACCTAATCACTACTAGTAAACCTTGACTAGTAAATCTTGACTAGTAAACCTGGTGTGAATATTTTGGTATGGACCGACTAAGACATTTTGTACTGGGACATGAGGTGGATGTATGATTTGCCGTTGCTAGTCTCTGGCTGCCAAAGACAATAAACAATGGGTAGTGACAGTGCATAGTAGACTGCATAGAAAACAGTTCATGGTAGACAGGAGAGAGTAGTGAATAGAGAGTAGTCCATTGCTAGTACACAGTGAACAGTACACAGAAGACAGTAGACAGTAGAAAGAAGACAGTAGACAGTAGACAGAAGACAGGACAGTAGACAGGACAGTAGACAGGACAGTAGACAGGACAGTAGACAGAAGACAGGACAGTAGACAGAAGACAGGACAGTAGACAGAAGACAGGACAGTAGACAGAAGACAGTAGAAAGAAGACATCAGACAGTCATAGCTTAGAAAATTAAATTAATCATCAATTCCCGTGCTAATGATACGTAGAGATAATGTAATTCTAGGTTAGTAGTGAAGAGTGTTATTACGGCTACGTAGTTAGCTACTCGCAGTGCTTGGCATCAAATAGTTTCAGCACAATGAGCAAATTGCAATTGTAAACGAAGGCGATTTGTCGTGCTGCTTTATGATTTGTGGCCAACTCCAAGGTTAGAGGCTTTAAAGAAGCTTCAAAAAAAAAAAAATCAAAAAAAGAAAAAAAAATCAAGCATTCGTCATACTTGATCAAGACTTCCCAGTCCATGGACCTGGTCCGTGATGGAGAGAAGATCAATGCAGTTGCCCGAGAAGGTGAATTTTGTGATAAACCATCGGATCATGGTGGTAATGCGCTTACACGATGTGTAGACCCATTTTTGGTGAAAGGGTCAAGGCATTGGCCGAGAAGTATCCGCTTAAAGTGGAAGCTAATGGCGAGGTGGCCTTCAAGGCAGCCAATAGCGTGGGTGCTTTCAAGATTGCCAACGGAAGCCGTATGTTGGAGCATGCTTCTGTGCGTCCAAATACGGGCAGAGTCTGGGAGTACTTGGCTGCTACCCATAGACATGTTTTCGAGGATTTGGTACTCAACAACACAACACTTTGGGGTACCCACTTGTGACTGCACCATCCAGTATCATGCTGGCTAATTCCGACACAAGTTTCCATTGGAATTTAACCCGTACACCCCTAAGAATCAGCCCCATGATTGTGTTCTAAATCTTCAAGTAAAGGGTTCAGGGGGTGTAACCATTTTCGATACCTCTCCTTCAGCATCAATGGATATAGTAGCTCAACGAATATAGTAACATTTAGGCATCAAACGTGTTGAACAGGTGAGATGTGCTGACCCATGTATGTTTGTAAAGCTGTTAGCTGAAGTAAAGCGGAATTGGAAAAGCCTCATAAGGTTCCAAGGAATGCATCAGTCCAGACTAGTATTGTAACTGGATCTTGGAGTCCGGAGTAGTTGGGTTTGACTTCAGTCAAGGTATTACCAAGTCCCCACCCAAAAGAAATTAGTCCAAGGAATCCCAAGTATTTATAAATGGGATGCCGCACATCCAAAAAAAACGGTATCACCACTTACCACAAGACAGATTTCTTAGCACAGATTAGTAGCACCACTCAGAACCCAAGAATGAACAATGACATTACCGTTCCTGATTATGGACCTAAAAATGGCAAAGTCCAACAAGACGTATTAACAAGAATCTATCAATCTGTGTCTTAGATCCACATGACCAGGGCCCTGCTTTTGAGGTATCACGAAGCCCCCTCTGTCCGATCATAACAATGGCTAGGCCATCAATGAACCAAGGCCATGATTGAACGAAGTCCATCATCGTACAAAGTCCATCCTAGTACGAAGTACTATGATTGGCGTGATACAGTGTTGATGGCCATAATAGTACTTAGTCGTTTGCAATGACCATCGTAGTACTTTGTCTTCAATGGCCCATCATTGTACGAAGTTTGTCTTCTTCAATGGCCATCATAGTACTTCGTACAATGGTGGGCCATTGTTCTGATGTGAGTTTTTCGATGCCACGTTTCTCTCAAAGTTTCATAAGCCGCTCCGGTTCCTCTCTATGTGGAACCATCATCAGGCATAGTATCAGTTAGGTACCAATGTATCAAAGAACATAACAGAAGTACCCTAATGTCTATACTGGAAGTCCATCAGTTGTAGCTCTAGTAATCATATCATGTCATTTTCTGGTTAGGTTGAGTCCGTGGAACTGAGCCCCTCGGATGCATCTTTTGTTTGATGCATATGTCCACTTTGGGTGCAAGATCTTGCTGGAGTGGTCTGGTGAGGACCGGAGATAACGAGACGGAGGTAGAGCAACCAGGGTAGAGCAAAGCAGTAGGCGGAGATAAAAACAGCCAAGCTTTTGGGGAAGATGGTGGTGTTATTCACTGATGTGTACAGGAAAATGGAAGCATGAACCGGGAGTTTGCCGGAGAAGAAGCATGAACGGGAAAAAGCTTGGAGGTAATCCTGCTCGGCGTTAAGATTATCTCCGCCGTCTCTGCAGATCTCACTATTTCCCCGGAGATACCACCTTTTGCGGAGATAACCGACCTGCATGGCCATATACCCGAAATGCATCCTTCCAAACACTTCATAACTCTAGTCTCGTAACCTCTTCGTATGTTCTCTCAAATCAATAGTATAGGTAGAGTGTTAGGTGAGGGTTCAAGAGTGAATGAATTTATCCAAGTGGTGACAGTACTAGTAGTGACCTAGCAGTAATTATTCCCCTCAGATAAACCCCTCAGATTCCAACAATGGCCATTCAAAGCCTTCACAAACAATTCACCAGTGTCGATTCAACTGCCACGTTGGCGATAACTTCACCTCCATAGCTAAATTATATGCTCGTTCAGCCATGCCTCTCGTCATAGTTAGTAGCCCAAATACCTTCTTTTGAAGAAATATCAATGAAGAAGGGTCACGTGATACATTAATGTTCCAAAAGGAAGTAACAAGAAGTGGTAGCTGTTGCACGGCATTTGAATTGCGTGTTATTGCTTCCCGAACCTGTGCTTTTAGTATTCCACATGGGCGGTCTGGCCCAGTCAAATCCAACCAGTTCCAGTTAAATCCAACCAGACTTGAACAGATATAAATTGTCTCTTAACCCTTATGAGCTAGGCTCCGCTTTTCTCACCTGCGATTGGTCTAGGACGTATTTTGTTAGTGTTGGTTTCACCATAGGTTTGCTCTACCTATTGATGATTTTGAGTCTCCGCTATCTAATCCTAGCAAAAAATATTCATGGCTGCCGAATCCCTTCATGACCGCCAGTCCAGTCAACAGCATCTACCCTCACCTGGTGTTATCGTGCTATCGTGCTATCGTGCAAAGCTTTGCTCACGTCCTCTCCTCGAAAAGTACATGAGTACATCACGTTGCTCCTTTGGCTGAAACATCGCTCAATGAACTAGTAACCAGAGTACCTGACGTGACGTACCACCAATTCAACTGTCAGTGTTAGATCTTGCTGTATCGTTAACATACTAAGTTATCTGTATTCGCTGATCACTCCGGAAAAAAGGAATCTGAGCTGCCTTTTGACCTGTGGCCAGAACATGGTTTGTAAAACCTCTTCACAAGAACAATATCAGTGACTGTTCTAGGCAATCGCAGGCCATCATTGTAAAGTACCCTGACGGCCTAATGTTTACTAAGGACTTGTGTTGATTTTTCATGGGCTATGAGCCCTGATGATTCTTCCCTGCTTTACCTATCTTGAATCTAATATCAACTGCCTGAAGTATACCAAGATTCCGTCCAAGAACCACATCCACCAAAAGATCTCTCATTGATAACACTTTTCCTGAAGTAAACACATTTTTTCTTGAAGTAACCAATCTCAAGCAAATGTATAAATCTTTTTTATATGATTTCTATCATTGGGTTTGTATCTCCAGGTTGATTTGGTATAGTTGAGGGTATGTTGTATGATAGATATCATAATTAATAATTTACACCCCTTAGATGTTAGTATAGTTCAATAAATATAAAGGTCCTTAGTATATTTATACTTAAATATATCTCTAATGTTGAGATATATAAAAGTGTTAGACCTGCCATGTAGGCACACTTCTCATGGAGGTATCTTTCGAGCGAACGAATGCCAATGACTCATTCATTCGCCATCTCTCGTGACATGATGTTTAGTCTCCGTGTTTAGTCGCCTTGCGTCATTCCCCCGGTATTCACAGGCTAGTTATATAATCACCCAACATTCCCCACTAGGGGAATCCTTCAACGAATAAACTTAACTTCAAGTACTAGACTTCACTATGAATCCAACAAAAGGTAAATAAATAATATAGTATCTGCATTCTGCTCAAACTGGATTCCACATACACACACTTTCTGTCATCACTTTCTGTCATCACTTTCTATCATCACCTTCTGTATTCACTTACTATCATCCCTTTCTGCAATCACTTTCTGTATTCACTTACTATCATCCCTTTCTGCCATCACTTTCTATCATTTCTGTCTTCACTTTCTGTCATCACTCTCTGTTATATACTTTCTATGACAATTAAACACACTTCCATATAACACTATTGGATACCAACTTTCAGTTCAAAATTGTTCTAGCGGGTCTTGGATAAATGGTTTAGTGAATATAGAAAATGGTTTGGTAGAAAAATGGTTTGGTAGATATAGAAGTGAGGCGCTGGATTTGCAGCCCAATATATCGCCAATAGTATTCAGTGTAGACCACTAGCATTTATTTAGAGACTAGGGACATGAAGTTCACACACGGGGTAGATCTCACATGCGCCTGCCTGCACCTGATTCAGTACTCCATTGTATTGGTCATGTTGTAAGGAAAAAAAAACAGGGGGGATCGGCAGGGGGATCGTCGCTATTATATACGCCTGGGATATGCATTCCTGCACCAGCTTTGAAACACCTGTAGCCCCTGAAACATGTACCTTGCAGCACCCCCTTTTTGAGCACAAACCCAAACTCCTACGCAAGCTCATAAGTTTTGAAGCCTTGCTCGTTATTAGGGCTATTTTGAAAAGGGTTGTTTTTTGGAAGCGTTTCAAAAGAGTTGTGCATGGTTATGATCCCACGGGAGGTACGGGTGTCGCCGATTCTCTCGAAACTCACATCGCGGTTTCACTCTTCTTCGCCACCTGCACACAAAACATCCTCCTACTCCTCATGTCTCAGATCACAACCGGGGATCTGGGCCTCGTTAAGGAGATTAAGGATCGGCTCCTGCATGCAGGAGTCTTCTCCAAGGTACCAAAGATCCACAAACAGGACGGCGCGTACTGCATCTACTCCTCTGCAGATCCCACTACCCTCGAATCTCTTCTCCGGCCGCTCCCCTCGGTTCTCATCCTGCCCTATACCCAAAACACCCACAATGCCACTGCACGAACGCTTGGTGAAATGATTGAGTCTTTTTTGAAGACGCACAGAGTGCACATTGACCCCGGAATGGCCGCTTCGCTCCCTCGGAAATGGTCCCTTTACCCTCCCATGGTTCTTTTCAATGCGCTGACTTTCGACCACCCGCATTGGGAGACCGTATTTGCAGGTCACGTGGGCTCCCTCCTCTGCCAGGAAATGCTACTGTTCCCCGAATTTCGCCGCTACACACATTTGGCCGTCAATAAGCCCATTATCGAGGATGACGTCATGCGGCGACCATTTAATATCCACCCACTATACGGGGACTTTGGGCCCAAACCAACCGAAGCCTTGTACACAGCACCCTCGGAAGAAGACCTCGGAAATGCTTTCTTCTGTCACGTGACCCAGAACGGCATCCACCAAGCCTGGGCCCCCATGTACACTATGTTCTCCCGGGGAAATATCAAGGAGAAGAAACGACTCCTAGACCAGTACACCAGCCTACACGGTACTACAGCTGTCGACTTATATGCAGGCATCGGCTATTTCAGTCTCCTGTACCTCAAAAATGGGGCACAGGTTTTTGCGTGGGAAATAAATCCGTGGTCGATCGAGGGTCTACGCCGAGGGCTTACCGAAAACGGTTTCAAATTTAAAGTTTTCGGGCGCCAAGACGACTTTTCGCCGGAAATCTATGACGACCTCCGGCAGTCCGGCATACAAGCCTACATCTTCCACGAGTCCAATGAATATGCCAGCACCCGCCTTAAGCCCATTATGGGCGAGTTAACCGTGAGTCACGTGAACCTAGGTTTGTTGCCCCTGCTGCGGCCATCGTGGGGAATCGTGCAGGAGATATTACTGGGGAACCGGAGTCGGACCACCGTGCACGTGCATGAGAACGTGCACATTCTGGAGTTTGACGGGCTCAAAAAGTGCGTCGAGACCGAATTCAAGGGTCACGTGCTTCACCTCGAAAAGGTCAAGACCTTTGCCCCGGATATCTGGCACGTGGTTGTGGATGTGGAGGTAAATAGTTAGTACTACAGGGAAGGAGAGTCTTTTTAGTTGTAGTGTTTGGGGGTCGGGGGTAGGGGGTAGGGGATCCGGTTACTATAGTCCGGATTGTAATACGAGGGCAGGAACCGGGGTCGGGAACCGGGGATGGGTTAAACCGAGGTAGGTCTATGTCACGTGACCGTCCTCGGATCTAGTGGAGTGACTTTAACAATTGTCACGAGACCTGTGGACACTCTGTTCGAAGGAGTGTGATGCAGGAATGGAACATTGTTGGGTTCTGCAGAAGTTGGCGTGATATGCAGATGGGCATTGTCTAGGTTCCGGGGGCGTCCGAGGGTGCCGACGCATGACATATGTGCAGTCCGCGCCATTGTCCGAAAATTGCCGAAGTTTTAAGTGGGCTGTGTGCAGGTGGATGACATTGTGTAGCTTTTTGGGTGATTGAGGCTAATGCTTGATGTGCAGGAATCCATGATGATTAGGCCTGAAACCCCGGCGTCTTGTGCAGGAGATCCGGATGATAAGCCTCCAGTTTCAGAGTGGTATACAGGAAACTCCTGGTACTTGAGCAGGAGACTGGGTGTAGTCTGCAGGACCACATTCTGATTAACCACCAGACTAAATGTGGCATACAGGAAGCATTGTCGATTAGGTGTTGGGTTTAAGGGTGGTATACAGGCCTAGAACATTGTTCGGTTTCCAGGCCCCTCGAGATTGCAGGGCGTCCATGCAGGCATTCCGACGTCGGCACGTCCGAGAGATTGAGCATAAGCGAGACATCAAGCAGATAGAGTAGGAAACTAAAGACGTTTCAGAAACGTATGAAAAGTTAGCCGATGCCCGAAACCGGCCGCAAGTTGCTCTCTTCCATGCGCATGGTCGCATGAGGGCCTACCCGCCTGCGGTTTCTCGGCCAGCGGTTTCTTCGGAAACCTGCACACAATAACCCCTACCGCTGAATCTTGCATATAGAACCCGTACCTCCATGACCTGACCACACAGCCTTGCTGGGCTTTGCAGCGGACATGATGCTTGGTTAAGCCAAGAATCTGGGGCCAACCTCAATCTGGAAATGTCAGGTTACACATTCCCCAACGCGAGTCCTGATTGGGAATGGCGTCCTTTTAGTCCTCGCTTAATGTCCCGTGTGTGTTTCAGTTCTCGAGGAGAATTATTTTTTTTTTTTGTGTGGATTTAGGTTTAAGGCCACGGTGTCCAGATTTGGGTGTGGATTTACACAGTGACTGCACATTGGGTGCCTGTGCATGAGTCATGTGCTAAAGGCCGAGTGGGACCCCCCGACAAAAGACCCTCGAGAAAACCCTCCCTCCGGATCTGTCGCCCCCGGAACTGGTGACTGCAAAAGAGCACCACTTCGGCGCATCCGAAGACGCAGGTGGGCATGGGCAACCTGCACACACTCAAGCAGGCCAGCCGTGCCTCCCTCATTGAAACGGCCAAGACCTGCACCTCATGCAGTGTGCTTACAAATTAACAATACTTGCCCGGAGGTACGGGTCACACGCCGGCAACTCATACGCACAGCGCAACTCCGCACCATCTCTCCCTCTCTCAATAAATACCCCTGCTCCCTCGCTGCTCAACTACCCTTCCTTTTTGGCTGCTGTTTTCATATTCCTGTCTACGACTTCCCTATCCCGCTTTTCTTTGTGCCCCCTCCACCAACTTTCCTTCTTCCAACGATCCTTCAACCTTTTCCCCTTTGGGCCTTGTGTCTTACTTTTAATCTCCTCCTGCTACCTTGCTATTCTTAGCCGCTGCCTATTCTTAGCCGCTAACTTAGCCGTTACACACCAGTCCACACAAAACCCTCACACCGACGCACCCACACACCCATCCCGCAATACACACAATTTCTGCACCCACTCATTTTCACCTCGCTCCACTTTCTTCATTCTACTCCTTCATTGTACACGTTCATTGTACACACGTTCATTGAACGAATTGTTCCTTTTTAAATCTCATTCTCCTATTGGTCGATACGATTGGTTACCTTTTGTCGTTTGTTACCATTTGTTTGCTACTGATTGTGGATTGATTGTGGATTGCTATTTATAAATTGCTGTTTCGTCAAATTTGCTGAATTTCTTAATTTGCCTGCTATGCTGGATTACACTGACGATTTTGTGCACTTTGTCACGGTGTCGCCTCCGCCCATGGAAAGGGAGGA
The DNA here is from genome assembly GCA_002374485.1 of Metschnikowia santaceciliae. Lineage (NCBI taxonomy): Eukaryota > Fungi > Ascomycota > Pichiomycetes > Serinales > Metschnikowiaceae > Metschnikowia > Metschnikowia santaceciliae. The sequence goes on along the minus strand of NKZN01001430.1, from coordinate 66,114 downwards.
CCAGAAGGACCCTTTCCTCAGCATAGACCAGAGCATTTCGCTAGGCCACCCTGACTTTTCTCACCACGCTGACTTTGCCCACCTTCAGAACGGCACCAATCCGCTGAATCTCGATGGTGTGCACACTTTCGGCGGCCTTCACCACTTCAACGATAGCCAGTATAGTGGCGACGGGCTCCAGGCGCTCCAGAACCCTCAGAGCCTCAACAGCGTGCACAGTCTCCTGAGTCCGCTGAACCTCCACAGTCCGCAGAACTTCCCGCCCAGCCTCCAGAGCCCCCAGAATCTCCCTCAAAACATCCAGAACATCCAAAACCTCCGCAATATCTCGCAAACCCCGGCCTCGGGCACAGAGTTGGAAAGCTCGCTTGTTTCGCCCAACTCGGCGTCGTCTCATGACAGAAACGCCCTCAATCGGTTCCACACTGATCCCAATCACTCGGGTTTCGATAGCAATAGCTTTCTTTTCTCGAACCCTACGCCCATCAGCTCGCTGAACCTTTTGGCTCCTTCCCAATTTGGGCTCCTCGGTGGAGGCCTGGCTACTTCCAGCTACGCCAACTCGGCGTACTCCGAAGTGTCTCTGAGTGCTCAAGTGCCGTACCAGGATGCCGCCTCCCACTTCAGTGCTGCTTCCGCCAACTATGCTGCAGCTCTTGAGCCCAAGGACTCGTACTTCGAGCCTCTTCCCACCCAGTTGCGGGCTCGTGACCTGTTCAACCAGGAGATCTCGCTAGGGCAGTCCATCTCCACCACCAACTTGATGCAGATGACCAGCCCTTACGATTCGCCGGTTGCTCCCGATCCTAAGTTCTCCCATAGCCCTACGGTTCCCCGTGATGTTTATGGACAGTCCTACAGTGATATCGGGCAGCAGCTGTTCCAGCTCACGGAAAACAATCTCTCCAGCTACAACGATATCGAGAACAAAGTGACCATTTCCATCCAAGAAGCCCCCGAGGTAGTGGCCCGCAAAACACCTTCTCTTTTCAGCAATTCGTCACATAACTCGTCCAATGCCCCGGGTCAGGGCCACCACTCCAATCTGGCGCAACCACACCTCCAAAGGCCCGACTACTACCCTAGTGTACCTTCCAGTCCTTCCGGAGCCAGTCCTGCGTACTCGCTCAATAGTCCGCTTGACGCTTCGGGTTCTGATTCCCAATTCCTCAACCCCGAGGATTTCCAGAACATCAAGCGGGGCCGTCAATCTGCACATTCCCGAAAAGTGCATTCGCGGTCTAATTCCCGGTCCCGGTCCCGGTCCAGAGACCCCGGCAACTATAGCGGGGCCGAAACTTCCGATTACGACTCGGATTACGACGGAGAAAAGGAACAATCCCTAAAAGCCATGTCTGCACGGGAGAAAATGTTGGAGCTAGCGAACGCACCAGTGGTGACCAAAAGGACCCAGATTCATCCTTCGCTCTACGCCTGCAACTTGTGTGAGAAGCGGTTCACCAGACCCTACAACCTCAAGTCACATTTAAGAACGCATACCGACGAGCGGCCGTATATCTGCAATGTCTGCGGTAAAGCTTTTGCTCGACAGCACGATAAAAAGCGGCACGAGGAGTTGCACTCGGGTGAAAAGAAGTTCCAGTGCAAAGGTGTGTTGCGAGACGGAACCGAGTTTGGATGCTCGCGTAAATTCGCCCGTGCCGATGCGTTGCGCCGTCACTTCCAGACCGAGGCCGGAAAAGAATGTATTCGTCTCTTGGTGGAAGAGGAGCAGGCGTCACAGAACCAGAACCAGCCGCAAAATGTGAACTCGGGAATCCAGCTTCCGGACGGTAAGTTCATGAACTCTTATTTTCTGGATGTACCAATGGTGTCTATTCAGTCTCCAGAAACTGGCTACGACTAACACCGAATGTCGCAGTTCACAGGACATCAAGGATGTTACATGCCACGGGGCATTAAAGGGCATTTAAAGGCAATTACAGGAATGAATGGGCACCGAACATGATTGGGCGAGTCGATCTAATGCTGTCTGATTGTGTGTCTAATTTCTGTCATATGGTCTTTTTAATGGTCTTTAGTGGTTTATCTATTGATCTGTTTGTAAGAGGCGATTTCGATCTGCTGTTTACGATACAATCAATTTTTTATGAATCAATTTTTTATGAGTCAATTTTTCATGAGTCAATTTTTCTATGAGTCAATGTTTATGAGTCGATGTTTATGAATGTGAGTTGATGTTTAAAGTTGATCTTGGAGGTCATCTGTGGTTATATACAGAACAGTTTGTTGAACAACACAAAGAGTGAAAGAAGCTCGAGTGAAAGAAGCTCGAGTGAAAGCAGCTAGAGTGAAAGAAGCTCGAGTGAAAGCAGCTAGAGTGAAAGAAGCTCGAGTGAAAGAAGCTCGAGTGAAAGCAGCTAGAGTGAAAGAAGCTCGAGTGACGTTACAAGAACAGAAACAAGACTGTATGGTGTTAAGATGTTCACAATTGTTCGGGGTTTCATTGTTGTCTTTATCAGAGATTTTCAGGTGTTTGTTAACTGGCTCATAACCAAGGGTCCAGCATATGCGTATAGTTAGTATAAGATAATTAGCGACTGCATATTTATAACCCATATCATCTGCACAAGAGGCAATGTAGCTTGAGTAAAGTGAGGAGCGGCTGGTACACCCGTACACCCAAACGTTCATGTATTTTTAGACTTCTTGCAATTAAACCTATTTAAACTCGACTATCGTTCGACTATCGTTCGACTATCGGTATTAATCGAGGTGCCAAAAACCATTTGAACTATCTGCATATAAAATTTCTTCAAGTATAATGTATATGTCGCTCCACTGGTTCACCTTTTAGATATAAAATATAATATCTAATTTTTTGTTGTATTTCCTTTTTTAGAAAGGTATATTGTTTTTTGATCCACAACGGTAGTAAACTACCTATGTGGTTGTTGAACCCTGTACTGGGCCACAGCTTGAGGGACTAGAAGTTGAGGGTCCACAGCTTGAGTCACCAGAGCTTGATAGACCACAGCTTGAGAGACCAGAAGTTGAGCGACTAGAAGTTGAGGGACCACAGCTTGAGGGACCAGAGCTTTAGGGACCACAGCTTGAGCCACCACAGCTTGAGCCACAAGAGCTTGAGAGACTAGAAGTTTAGCGACCAGAGATTGAGAGACCAGAAGTTGAGGGACCCCTCTGGCCGTCAATACGGCTTCTATTCTCCCATGACGGACTAGTCTATATAAGGTGCGACGGTTTCTCTAGGAGGAATCATCAACCAAAAAATATAGTAAACCGAGTACCTGACGTAACGGGAATCTAACATGGAGGTCGGAACCAACCGTCTTACTTTCGACGAAAACTATTCTTTGGGCGCTTTCATCTATCACGCCTTGACCTTTGTCATGGCTATCCTCATGGCTATCCTCATGGCTATCCTCATGGCTATTCACCACTTGGCTCTTGGTATTTCAACCGGAGCCGTGGAATCCATTGCCATATTTAGAGTCTCTCCGTCCTCAGAGTCTCCGTCCTCAGTCTCTCCGTCCTCAGAGTCTCCGTCCTCAGTCTCCGTCCTCAGTCTCTCCGTCCTCACAATCAACATTCGTCGCATCAACCACAACCCCTATCGTCGTCAACTCACCAATTGAAGACGCGCTCCACATCTGGCTTACCTCTTCCTAGTATGGTGTATCACCCGCGCCATGTTCGCTGTCGCCGGCTTTTTCTGCGCTCTCCTTCCCACGGTTTACTCCTCGACGTACACAGTCGCTCGCTACATTTTGGCTGCAATTTCGGCCCACTCCCCTTTCTCAGGAACTGATCCCCGCGCCACTTCCGGTCCTTGCGCTTACCCCGCCACCACTATTCTCGATCCCATAGCTAAGTCGATTTCTTTTGCTAACAGCGGTTCCTTTGCTACCCTTGGCCTTACAGCTACCCTTGGCCTCAGAGCTTCCATCGGCCTTACAGCTTCCATCGGCCTTACAGCTTCCATCGGCCTCACAGCTTCCATCGGCCTCACAGCTGCCCTTGGTCTTACAGCTACCCTTGGCCTCACAGCTACCACCGACCACCTTGCGCCCATTGATGCTGTTCCACACCCTGACCATCCTCCACACATTCTGCTATTCGACGCTAAGCTTCTGGCACTCGATTTCTTGACTCGTCAGACCCTCATTGCTAGCTTAGTCCCACAAATACGCTTACTTCCCTTCAATGGGCCCGCTCTTCACTGACCTCTCACTAAAGCCCGCATACGTGCTTGCTGGTTCCTGGCAAACAAATTTGCACTCTCCTCCGCTAAGGTTAGCGCTATTCAATCCGACTCCGCTATTTTCTCTTGGTTTCTTCGGTGGGAGATAACCGAAAAAGAATTTTTACAACTGAACTGGTTAATACCAGCAGGACACAAGGATTATGCCTCGTTAAAACCCGTGTGTTCTTATCAAGACGTTCTATCTACCCTCAGAAAACTTGATTGTTCACCTTACCTTGAACCTTCCTTTTCTCAGGTCCTCGAAACTCGCCTTAGTTCGGGCGCTTTTATCCAAACCTAGTGTTGCACAGTCTCATAACCTCCCCAAACCAAGCAATCCTCTGGTGAACTATACATCAGCGAAACCCAAGTTGTTCCTCCCCAAACCGGGCAAGTCAGCTTTTGTGGTGGCTGGAAACTCGGTGTTTTTGACTGACCTTTAGACCTTGCTACGAAGATCATCCTACCTACTATGCGTTTTTCCACAATCTTGACAGATCTTTCTGGAACCTTTTCCGGCTACTTCCTGGTCGTCCCTCTCATGGCGCCTGTGTTAAACGTCACTTTCTCCGCTCTGCCCAACCTCGGAATCATCACACCACCCACGCGGTACAAGCACGTTTCTCTACCAAAACTGACGACTGTCACGAATCATTCTTCCGCCTCTAGGCATCCCAAATCTGCTGCTTTGTTTCCACCACCCACTTTAGCGGCCCCACTTGAAGTTTCCCCAAAACCTGCACATCACCAACATTCTACGGAACCACACAGTGTCACATTTGACAATTGAGTTCCCGACCCAGCTACGTCTATCACCCCGCCTTTCACTTCTCACACCTTAGGTCACGACCCGAAGGGTGCTTCAACTGGCCCCGGGGAGGAGTCCTGGCGTCATCATCAACCATTATGCCTACCAAGTGGACACTCTGAACACAATGGGATAAATGACCCCACTCTCACGCCTACGGTTTACTCGCACACTTCAAACCGTCCAAATCACCTTGCCCTTCGACCTATACAGAGAACCGCGGATTTTAACTGTACCCAAGGTAAAGACCTGTGGACCAGTAAACGATTAGAAGTCCGAAATTCTTTGGCTTCAAGAGAAATTATGACAGATATAACTGTCTACGCTTTGCGACCCCACTCAACTGAGCCTTTTAGTGAACCTGACTACTCCGTCAGACAGCTTTTCACGAAGACGTATCGATCCTGCATCTTCCCAAGTTTCCGTCCGAAAACCGAAACCACGAAACGAATACCAACGTCTTTCGCTCTGGCGGACTTTCTTACTTGTAAGTTTAGCCATCGCTCGCTGCTGTTCTCTATCCCACAGACACCCTACAAGTGGACCTCTCTCTATCAAACAGTTCGACAGGTCCTTGCAAACGCACTTGGCCTGAGCTCTCACTTTCTATACTACAACCCGCTCCCTGATTAACTGAGCGACAGTCCAGGCTAACTGGGATGTTAGATCCACCAAGGGTAGTAAACTACCTATGTGGTTGTTGAACCCTGTACTGGTCGACCAGAGGTTCAGCGACCCTTTTAGTCATCATTACGACCCCTATTCTCCTAGGTCCCGGAATCTAACAATTATCTTTTAAAAGATATTTCTATACATTACTGTATAGTTTAGGCTATGTCATAATATAATATATTATGATTAATAGTGTTAGATTCTTGATGAACGTTATGAACCAAGTTATCTATTGTGTTCGTTCATGGCTCCTCAAAGAAAGAAGGACTAGTACCGACATCGAGGCTGAGGGAGATGTTAGATTCACCATGGGTAGTGTACTAGCCGTGGAGAGCAGGGCGTCGAAAAACACGATAATATCGAAGATGGAGTGGGCAATAAGCCATAAGAGGGCAAAGAGAATCCCGATGCGGAACGCGCTGTCAGGTAGTTTCAACATATGGTTAAGTATATATTATTATACAGGCATATGTAAGTTGTACCTTACAAGACCAAATTCCTAAGGGGTGTACGGGTTTATCTTAGGGGTGTACGGCTGATAGTGATCCAGGTTGAACTTGAGGAACAAGTTCACCTACGGGTACTGCATGTTCCCGTAACTGGATATAGATGAAACAATAATGGGAATTGTCCTCGAGAGGCCTACTTCCAACGTGGCCTTTCTCGAGGACACTTGCCCAACACTTGTCCAACACTTGTCCAACACTGGCCAAACACTTGCCAAACACTTGCCCAATACTGGCCATTGTCTTGGAGAAGAAAATGGCCGAGTGGGATAAGGCAGGAGTCCCTAGGACTGACTATACATATAGAAAGGATCCTGCTCAGACTTGAATGGCATCGATTGTGACAACAAGTTAAGGATCTCTTGCGTTACTTATATATATTGATAAGAATGACGCAACAGAGATGGTTAGTGAAGTTCCAAAGTTGAGAAGCTTGTTGGAACTCAACGTGATAACTATTCCAGATCATGGAAGTGTATACCACCATTCCAAACAATCTACTTGTCTATGACCTGCAGATAGTACAGCTTTGGGCCTGTATCCAACCAACACATTACGTAGTACCTTGCTTCCGTGTATTGACAGATCCAGAATCCAATGAAAGGAATTAAGTTTCGAAAGAATTAAACATGATAAAGACGTTGAAGTGTTTGTGGACGCACATCTTACATAATCATTAGCGATCAGTGATTTGCTAGTGAGTAGTGATTGTGAGTAGTGATTGTGAGTAGTGATTGTGAGTAGTGATTGTGAGTAGTGATTGTGAGTAGTGATTGTGAGTAGTGATTGTGAGTAGTGATTGACTAGTGAGTAGTGATGACTGAACACTAACTAGTATCTGTGATGTACAAGATTTCTTTTTTTGGCTGCTTACCGTTTCTTTGTTCTTGACACATCTCTGGAGTTCCTACTAACGAGTAGTTGTTAGATCAACCATAGGTAGTGCTACGGTCTCTAATCCAACAATATCCACTCCACTGTGCCACACCTCCGCCATCATTGTTGAACGTTAGCATATACCAACTCGTATACAGGAACCGTTATATAGTGGGCTGCAATAATTCTCTTAATTGAGCGACTTGAGTAAGCAGTTCTGTCAGCTGTGTTATAGCTCTATGGCTATGTAAAGTAGTGGGTCCGTGATCTCCGTCTTCTTTTTGATAAAATGAAATCGGAAATTGAGAAGTATAGCTTATGGCGCGGATTACTCACTTATGTTGGAACATGCGACATGTGACTGATGAACTTGAGACCAGTACATGTGCGGGTACTGCATGCTCATGCCATGCTATCCAGATGAAACAATGTTGGGTATTGTTGAAGAGACAAAGGTAGAGCTAGGGCTCTATGGGCTCCCGTCTAGGTCTCGTCTAGGTCTCGTCTAGGTCTCGTCTAGGTCTCGTCTAGGTCTTGTCTAGGTCTTGTCTAGGTCTTGTCTAGGTCTTGTCTAGCTCTTGTCTAGCTCTTGTCTAGCTCTGGTCTAGGTCTCGTCTAACTCTGGGCATTGTCTTGGAGAAGACAATATAGATGAGGTTTGACGAAGGAGAGAGATCGTTTGGGAGGCCCCAGGACTAACTATATAAAGCAAGGGTTCTGCTCAGTATTGAGCGGTATCAATTGTGAAACAGAGATCACGAACTCACTACTTTACATAGCAATAGAGTTACAAGACAGATGACAGAACTGATTACCCAAGCCGCTCATTTGAGAGAGTTATTGCAGTCCAACTATATAACGGTTCCTGTATACCAATTGGTATATGCTAACGTTCAACAACTTACGCCATTTCCACCAACGAACCACGACGGATTTGCATACCAGGCGGACGATGTCGTGCAGAAGGTATGAAGATATATCACACGGACCCACTAGCAGGTCACAGAGGACTTGACAAGACTTACGAATTACTTAGTCGTCATTAGTATTGGAAAAATATGCCAAAATCTTGCGCAGAATTTATTGAATCATGCCAAGCTTGTCAAAGAACCAAAGCCTCTACTCAGAATACACCAGGACTATTGAGACCATTACCAGTACCCCCTGGTAGATGGACAGACATACCAATGGATTTTATTTCAGGCTTTAACACTACCAAACGTGGACACAAGCGCATTGTAGTGGTTATTGACCGTTTCACGAAAATGGCACATTTCATGCCTACCACGAAACACACAACTTCCGTCGAGTGTGCCCAATTGCTCATTGAACGAGTTTTCAGCTTACATGGAATACCGCAAAGGATCGTCTCTGATCAAGACATCATCCTCGTGCGACGCATATGGAACCGAATTACAAAGTCCTTAGGCATAGAGACACAGTTTACCACGAAGGCACATCCGCAAACGGACGGACAGACAGACAGAGAGAACAAATCGAACCCTAGTTGAATTAATTCGACCTATGTTACTACAAAAAGGGTCATTATACGCCGATTGGGATGACATACTTCCCATTGCAGAGTTTGCTTACAATAACTCATACCAAGTTTCCCTAGGAAAAACCCCATTTATGGCAAACCAAGGTTGGCACCCACGAGCAGTACACTCTATCCCACAGAATTACCCTACTGAACTTTTTGAAAGCACATTTGCCTTATACCAAATGTCTGCTCAACAAGAGATGCAGGACTTTCTCTCAGAGAAACAGGATAAGATGGCAGAATACGCTAATCGAAATGGACGAGACGTACGATTTCAGCATGGGGAGAAAGTGTTAGTCAAATCTAGTGCAATCAATTCCTTCAAAGCAGGAAGAAAATTCGCACCTATTTACGAAGGACCGTACAAGATATCAAAGGTTATCAACGATAATGCATATGAAATTCGGTTGAATCCCCAAAGAACCACATCATTGAACATCACAAATTTGAAGAAATATCATGAAGCTTCCAATGAACACGCTCACATATCACCGTTCGAGATAGATGATATACTCGACAATCTAAACGATATTGAAAGAATCAGGCGGGTTAACCAACACCCACCGTTTATCGAATTGAAATGGAAAAACTCAGATATCAACAGAAGGATCAGTCCAAGCGACTACAGCAGGCTACCAATGGAATATAGAAGGATTTCAGAAAGACAACTTGAAGAAGATGACAGAGTTCATCTCAGAGGAGTTACTCTTAACTCTGCAAGAGGACATGAAGAACCTGACTTCACCGAAGATACGCTTAGGATAAGAGAAGATCAAGACCAAGAAATACCAAGAAATCCAAGAGGACGACGCATTGAAGATCCTCACGATAGACAGGAAGAAGAAATGGAAATTGAACGAGAAGAACACAGAGGAGAAGATACTTGAGGGCAAGTAGCACTCTAAGTGGCGGAGCATGTTAGACTTGAGATTTAACTAATCTCGATACAGGACCTCCGAACGATCAGACAGATATATACAAATTGGCTCGAGAGAGCATATGCAGACAGCAATGTCGAGCGAGCTATAAAAAGGTCGCGGAGCAACTTCATTGAAAGATTAAGAACTCCACAGCTAAAGCACGTTATATATATATTGAGAGATAAGCCTGAACGACACATATTATTATCATCTCTACTTCCATCAACTGAACGGGTGAGTTCCTACTATACACAGTAGCCGTCAGAATATTACTCTATACATTAGATTCATTTAGATATTCCTTTTAGGTAACGTTCTTGGAAACGATCTAAAACCCCGACAAGCCGTTAGAAGCTTATAACCACTTGCGAATACAGGCTTAGCGTCCCTCTGCATCATAATTCTAACATGCTCAACACTGAGCAGGATCCTTGCTTTATATAGTTAGTCCTGGCAACTTCCAAGCGGTCTCTCTCCTTCGTCAATCTCTCCTTCGTCAATCTCTCCTTCGTCAATCTCTCCTTCGTCAATCTCTCCTTCGTCAATCTCTCTCATCATTGTCTTCTCCAAGACAATGCTCAGAATTAGACGAGAGTTAGACGAGAGCTAGACGAAAGCCCATAGAGCTTTGGCTCTACCTTTGTCTCTTCTTCGCCAATGCCCACGAAGGGACCCCAAGGACTCACGCCTTTGTTGGGAGTGTTCCAAAAGCTCATTGCGTCTAGAGCCAATGACAGCCATGGATTTGAGTTATTGGAAGAGATCATCTTGAACAACATTGTTTCATCTGTATTGCTTGGCATGAACATGCACTACTCGCACATGTACTGGTGTCTTAGTTCATCAGTCACATGTCGCGCGTTCCAACAATCATTGCAAACCAAAAGGAATGTGATAAGCCCGACGTACCACGATGTAATGTGGAGACTTCTATCCTCTATACCTAGCAACAACCGGCTGACTAGGCAACGCCATTGTCAAATAATATCACCTCAAACAAGATGTGTCTCACACGACCCGTCCGGTAATTGGGTCTACATTGATAGATCAGTTGGGGGGCACCACCTTTGGAAATAGCTCCTTTGCTGGTGAATACATTTGCTGGTGAATATACCTTTGGGAAATAGCTCCTTTGCTGGTGAATACATCTTTGCTGCTGAATACACCTTTGCTGGTGAATTCACCTTTGCTGGTGAATATACCTTTGCTGCTGAATACACCTTTGCTGCTGAATACATTTGCTGCTGAATACACCTTTGCTGCTGAATACACCTTTGCTGCTGAATACATTTGCTGCTGAATACATCTTTGCTGCTGAATACACCTTTGCTGCTGAATACATTTGCTGCTGAATACACCTTTGCTGCTGAATACACCCTTGGCCACCTGTTAGCTCCGCCATAGGCACGACCCTGCCTATGAAGGTATTATGAAGCCTCTCGGTCCGGTTACAATGAACATCAGCAATCGAATGGCCTGTTGAAAATCGGAACAAATTGATTGAGAACTATCTTCGTTTTTACATCCAACACAACCAAGACTGGCCGTCTCTCCTAGCCGTGAGAGAATATGTGCTCAATGCTCAAGCTTCTACGTCGCTTGTAAATCGCCTTTTGAATTGGATCTCGCATATGTTCCATCATCACCATTACATTTTGAATATCCTGTTCCGACTCAGCACCTTAACCGTGACTCAGTGGACATGGCAGAAACACTCAATCGCCTATACACGGTAGCGATCGCGGCTCACCAGGCCTCCTTTGATATAGCGAAGACTTATTTCGATCGGAAACTTAGGGATGTTGGTTTCCACACAGGACAACAAGTGTATGTCGAATTGAGCAGTCTCACCGGGTTTCCAGACGCTAGGAATTCCCAACTTTCACCAAACCTTCGTTCGAAGTTCGCAGGACCATTTGAAATTGCCAAAGTGGAATCACCGGTAAATTACCAGCTCGTGATGCCCCCGCAATGTAAAGGCACCAACGTTTTCCACATTAGCCAGCTGCACTTACCTACTGAAGACAATTCGTGAAGAATACTTGACTCCACTCCCTACCGACGTCGGCCTCAAAGGTTCGCTGCAAACCGTCAGCCAAACACCCAACGGGCGAAGGCTTTACGGTACGAGCAGGAGATTTGAAATCAATCGCTCCCCAGCGTTACCGAGAATACGCTCAAAAACATGGCCTTCCAATGCCCGATAAATCGACATCGACGCTGGGGGGGGGGGGTTGTTAGCCCCGCCATATGCAGGACCCTGCCTATGAAGGTATTATGAAGCCTCTCAGTCCGGTTGTTACAATGTCCAAGCCATCATTGTACGGAGTACTATGATGGCGTGACAAGGAATTTGCAATACCATCATTGTGCTTCGTGGCGTGACAAGGACTTTGCAATGGCCATCATTGTGCTTCGTGGCGTGATAAGGAATTTGCAATGCCATCATTGTGCTTCGTGGCGTGACAAGGAATTTGCAATGCCATCATTGTACGAAGTGTTCTGGAGACTTTTTCGATGTCACGTTTCTCTCAAAGTATATAAACCACTCCGGTTTCTCTCTTTGAGGAACTAGCTACGAGTACAAGTTTGGCTTAAAACATGTTATAAAGAACATAACACCACCGGGTAAGTTTGGATATAGAGGTATAACTCAAAGTGTCACATTAAGTTCACGAGGTGGCCCAAGAATTTACTGCTCATGTATCCAGCTGTACCAAACACCATACTTTATGAACGTTTCAGTCAGTCACATGTGGGAGCTATTTCCATGTCTGATTACCGACTCTCAGCCACAGTGACTTACACAGTGACGTATGTGACTGTGGTAGCAGGAGGTATTTCACGAGATATTTAATGAAGCGTGGGGACCTCGACCTCGACCTCGGAATTAGGATTGAATGGGTGCAAACAACACCCGTACACCATACTACCTCAGCACAAAACGGCCCAACGCAAACGACCCTTTTTTCAATGTACGGAAATGAAAGTGAGCTGGCTAGAGCCCTGGAATTCCGGACTTGACAATGCATATTTTAGAGTTGAAAATAGCTTCGTGGTGGACTTTTGGAGGTCTTGTATAGTTGAACAATTCCGGCCGCAGCTCTCAATTCCGGCCAATTCCGGTCACCGGCCAATTCCGGTCAAGCTATCGCTTACCATATCGGGATCAGTGCTCATAATTATTCCCCATATTACTAAGTATGTCAGATAAAGTAAACAATCCAGTTTGGTAATATGTCCAATTTTACTCCATGGTGACTATTTAAAACCCAAGCACCTAGGAACAACCGGTTGACTAGGTGACGCCGTTGCCAAATACTTAAATAGCTCAGATTCCTCTTTCTGGGGAATCATCAACCAAAAAATAGAGTAAACAGAGTACCTGACGTAACAACAAGAATCTAACAGTAGTGTAGTAGCGTAGTGCCAGTGTTTGGTCCTTGGGCTAAGGTCCTCGACCCATACTTACACTGACCCAAAATTTGGAAGACCCGTTTTTGGTGGCTCATAAATTTGCCAATGGTCTACACTCCCTAGAAATCAATTTGGAATGCTTTTTTTAGACGATTTTGGTGAAATCAGTGTAAAAACCATGGGGAAGCATTGTGATTTGCAGGACATATTTTATATAGTATATTATTTACAGTCGTAGTAACTTATATACAGTCGTGAGGTGATTATATACACTCCATTTGCATCTCTCTGCACACCCGTGCATTATACGCACACACCATGCGAAACCACCTTCACCACCCATTAGGCGACATGTCACTTGAAACAGAGGAACTGTTCATAGACCGCATCTCACGCGGCAATGAACAAACCCAAAGTGATCTGGAAAAGGAGCTCCTGCAGATAGTACACCAGCACCAGCACGTGATCATGCAGCAAAGTCAAGCTGCCCTCGAAGACTTATTTGCGGAGAACTCCACACGTCCACTCAAGGTTCGGAACGTGCAATTCTCCAATAGTCAGGATTTCCGGGATTCATTTCTTCGGCACCAGATCCGAGGGTTGCTTCTGGAAAAACCAGTCAAATTGGCCGATTTTTTGCTGGCGCTCCTGCATCTGTATCTGAATTTGGTCATGCTTGATATTCTAGAACAATGTGTGGTTTCGGTGCACAGCGTTCCGCCCCAAGGCCGACCCCTGAGAAATTCAGCCTTTCCAAGCCTGGTGTTTCCGGGATCAGGCGCATCTTTTTCGGCCTTCTCGCCCACCTCGGCATCGGCTTCCGTCTCTGCCTCGGTGTCTTTGAAAGACCGACTCAAAGCGAACCAATCCGAGACCATGGAAGTCGTGCCCGTGTTTAGTTTTATCCCCCAGAAACGCTTCTACGCCAAAACCGGCACCAATATCGGCAATGGAGAAGGAGATGGTTATATACAGTTCCAGCTCAAAAACCTCTTTGGTGGAGCTGAAAGTGTGGTTTTTGATGCCATTTCGGGAACTAAAACGCCCCTGTCATACCTTTTGAACTACTCTCAACCCATTCTAAACGATGCCCGTTTTTTGTGGGACTCTCTGGCCTTCACACATACTCGGAACTTGGACTGGATGCAGGGCTCGGTGGATACGAAAGGAATGGCGCATAAAATCAGCAGTCGATTGGGCGGAGCATGGAATTTTGATGTGGCTTTGGAATCTGCTTGGAGACGCTTGAGTAATAAGGGCTCCAAATCTTTGGAAGTCATGGTGCAGCTGAAAGATACACTTAAAACCTCGGTGCTTTTCAATTTAAAGTACGATACACGGGACCATCACGTGACCCCCTCCCGAGGCCAATATTTCCGGCTTGGATTAGAGAAAAGTGGATTTTTTCGCTTTAATAATGTGGCATACACTAAAATCGTGGCTGAAGGTCAAATGGCGGCCTCTGTGCAGGACCACACCTTAATCGTGACCCAAAAAGCAGGAGCTCTCTTCAATGCCCAACCTGGCCCGTCCAGTATCTTGGACCGTTTCCATGCGGGCGGTCCCAACGATGTACGGGCCTTTTCCGTGCAAGGCCTCGGTCCCAAAAGTGCCAATTCGTCTGTGGGTGGTGATTTTTTTGTCAGTGGAGGAGTTTCCCTAATCAGCCACATTCCATACACTCCCAAGGACACAGGGTTCAAAATGCACAACTTCTTGAACTTCGGAAAAGTTGTGTATGGCGGGATTTCCTTTCCTGAGGCACTTAAACAGTTCAGGAGTGAGTACTCCGTAGGATACGGGTTTGGTATACTCTATAACCATCCGCAGACTCGGTTTGAGGTCAATTTTGTTTTACCCTTGGCTGCCCATTCGGGTGATTCAATCCGAAAGGGTTTTCAGTGTGGAGTCGGAATGTCTTTTTTATAGGAATTTCGTGAAACGGCTTCCTAGAAGTTGTGAAAGTGTTGGATAGGGTTCTGTGTTATATGCAGGATCACAAAAAAAAACCAGAACCATATTAATCTCCTTGCGTCAATGGTTACTTGTTAATCATTTTTGGTTGATGGATGGCCTTTATGGAATGTCTTTGCTATAAGAAATTCGTGAAAAGGCTTCCTATAAGTTGTGAAAGTGTTGGATGGGTTCTGTGTTATATGCATGACCTTTACAGAAGGATGGGATAACAATCTCAACCATAAATTTTCAGGGTAATGATCTCCCCTCTGATGCGCTTATCCTCATCTGCTTTCATCTGCTTTCATCTGCTTTCATCTGCTTTCTTCAATGGGCTTATTAAAAAGGTATGTGGATTTCCTATTGCCATTGTTCTGGCACCATATGCAGGATCCACAAAAAAGAAACCAGAACTATATGACCCTTCTTGCAACAATGGTTACTTGTTCGTTATTTTTTGTTGATGGACTGTCCTCGCTATAACGAGTTCATGAAACAGCTTCCCAAAAAAAATAGTGAATATGATGAATGTGCTAGTCTAAGTACTTCAACCCCGAGGATTATTATCCCAAAAACCATCCCAAAAACCATCCCAAAGTCCATCCCAAAGTCCATCCCAAAGTCCACTTCGAAGACCATTTCAAAAACCACCGTTCGTCTTTTCTGGTCCCCATCCTTCCCACTCCTAGCCTGAGATGCCTATGACCGGTGTGTATTTCGCCTTATAAGTACGCCTTCTCCCCATCGCCCAAACCATGCACCAATTTTTTGGTCGCTGTCTCTTCAGTTCCAGTTTTTGTTCATCCCACTGCTTCCCTTACTGCCACTGCTTCCCTCAACTGCTCCAGTTATTACCCCAGCAGCTCATATACTAATCCTCCGCAATTCCACTTCGCATGTCTGACTTGGAAAACCTACACCCCGAGCACCATAAGCTTGGTATGGGCAACAATGTGGTGTCGTTGGCCAAAGTGACCCGTGTGACCTCCAAAGACCACTCCAAGTCACTCTAAACATAACACCAAAGACCACTTCAAAACTACTCCAAAGACCACTTTAAAACGCTTCAAAGACCACTTCAAAACTACTCCAAAGACCACTTCAAAAACGCTTCAAAGACCCAGGTGTCTGCTGCTGTGGATGTTCCTGTACAGCCACCTCCACCTATAGAGCCCGTGGTTGAAAGGTACTGTTTCTTTAAGCAGCCGTCTTTCGGCGATATGATTGGATGCGATAATAACAAGTATAAGAATGGAGACTGGTTTCACTATAAGTGTGTGGAACTGAATGGGTTCTGGTGTTAGATGCAGGATCCTAGCAGAAGACCGGATAACAATCTTAACCATAAAATTAAGGGTAATGGCGCTAGAGACTATAAATGACACTTCTGGAAACTTCCTTTGGACAACGAGTCCGATGACTGTGTGAAATTCACCGGGTCACACCAATTCTGTCAGAACTGTTACGGCACATGGAAGCGTCATCATATCTGGCTCCTACGGTACTACAGTTTGTGTTTGGGATTTACTCGATATGGTCTTTCCCTAATGCACTTCCCTTAGTCTTTCGTTAATGGGCTTTCTAGAATGGTGATGGATGGGTCATTGGGTACATGCAGGATTCACCAAAAATCCAGGGTTCTATAATCTTACAAACATCAGGCTTCCAACCTTCAATGGTATAAGTTTTGTTTTTTCTTGAACTCCTTTAGATGTGTTGTGAATGTGTTCAATGTGTTTGTGCTATATGCAGGCGAGTTCAATTGAACTCAATTTCATTTTAAACCTTATAAACGTCATTAGAATGAACGGTTCATGGTTCAAGGTATGAATAGTTTATGGTTTATGGACTTTGGTTCCATCTTCTAGCCCATTTATCGTGTTCCTCGATGACGGCAGGAATAATAAGACTCTCGATCTCCGTGGTCTCATCAGCAACACGTACCCATCTCTGGTTTCCATCAGCAGTCACGAACACCACCTCCTTTTTCCGGGTTTGCAACAAGTTGCCAATCACAAGCTGGTGGTGGTAGCGTTTCAAGGCCTCGGAAGCCTTTTTAATGAGAATTGCATCGTCGGTTTCCAACTTGAACGAAACAATCATGGCCTGTGGAGCCCAACTGTCCACCAAACGACGCAAGAACTTGGGCACCTGCTCTAAATCCACCACCAACTTGCCACTGGGCTGAGCCTGAATCTTATGCGTTGGCATGCGGGAAGAAGGCAAGAAAAAGTCCAGCACAGCAGCAGCAAGGTAGAAAAGGGCCCGTTCCTTCTGTTGCAGTAAGCTCTGGGAAATACTGCGCAATGTGTGCACGTATTGGTTGACGGTGGTGAAAGGCACAAGGAGAAGCGAGCCGGAGTTCTTGGCCTGGTGGTATTTTCTAAGCACCGCCAACATCTCATCGGCGAATTCCGGCGAGATCTCCACCTTATCATTTTTCTCCACCATGAAATCAAGGAAACAATTGGTGGTGTGGGAAAAGTGCCTCAGGTACGGCAAAAGCGAGAACTCACGGTGTAAGAAGATGACGGCATAACCATTCTCAAGGAAGTACTCGGCGGAAGTGGCGCCCCTGGTTCCTGCCGAAAAGTTGTCGATGAACCGAACAGTATTGTTTTCAAGGGGAACGGTTGTTCCTCCGCTGGTCACCAATACAATCCGTTTTCCCGTCTGGTTGCAGTGGTCAATGAAGGCCTGCACCTGCAGCTCGACCTCGGGCAAGTATGCAGGCGGCGGGTGCGTTTGGAAGAAACGGTCTTCGTCCAATACCTGCGCTACGGGGAACGGGCCCAAGTTGCGGTCGATGGCCGCCGAGATGTCGGGGTTGGCCGTGTGGTAGTTTTTGGACGTCATGTGCTGGAGGTTGAAATGTTCAGATGGATGTGGGGACATGGCGCGCGCCACGTGACTGTCCACGTGACCCCACATGACCCACTTTCGAGTTTTTCCAGTCCCAATTTGGGGTGTCCAGTCCCAATTTTGAATCTCTCAATCCGTTTAGAGTTGAACTGTTCAACTGTCCAGTCGACTCAAGGGTCAGCTATCCAAGTGTCCAGTCCACTCAAAGGTCAGCTGACCAGTTTGTCTCACTGTCCTATCCATACAAAGTGACATGTCCAGTTCTGTCCAATGTTCCAATGCATTCAAATGTCGACTGTCCGGTTCTGTCCAATGTGTCTAATCCATACAATGTGTCCAATCATCAGTTAGTTTGGGAGGTGTGATGTTATCTGCAGTACTGCAATGAAGATTGGTTCCTAGATATTACTTCTGGCGCTAATTCTGGTTATAGTATTTTCAGGAGTGCATGTGGAGAAACTAGTTCAGAGAACAGAGACATATGCAGGTTCTGTGAAAGTCTACTTCCTTCAGAGACTTTATCCAATTTGTTATCGCCTGCTCTGTTGCAGCCACTGCTTGCGCATACTCACTGGTCACCCATTGGTCTTTTTTGCAAAGGTCAGTGACACGAGTCTAGCGACACGCTGAGTCGCTTTCTGGACTTAAAATCGGAAAATGGTTTCACTGGCGTATTTTTATCCATGGCAATGCTTGCGTCGGTCACACTAAGCTCACCTTAGTTAATGGCCACACTTATGCTTTCATAGGTGGAACTGGCCTAATGGGGAATGTTATGAGCAAACTATGGGGCCTGAATTTCGTCCTTTTCAGGGCAGAAAAATGAGTCTATGCAGGTACCGGGAAAGTCTTTTCATTCAGAGACTCAATTCCTCAATTCCTGAATTCCCGCATTTATACACATTCCCCAATTTAGAATCAATTTCCCAGTTTAGACTCAGAAACTCTAGGCTAATTTAGACTGTGGACTCGAACCGATTCAACACAGTCGCAGTGATTCGCAGTCGGAGTGAGTTTTGGTGAAGTGACGTCTTACAGGGAAGTTCAAACCCATAGCAGTCACAAAAATACATCAGTTTGGTCACCAAAGGGATTCTTAATGATTTCGAAACCTGCATGGATCCTGCATCTAGGAAGCTCTTGGCCCATACTACTCCCCTGGCATCAGAGGTCAGGAAACCGCCGATGAAATTGCCAGTGAGGTGCCAGTGAGGTGCCAGTGAGGTGCCAGTGAGGTGCCAGTGAGGTGCCAGTGAGGTGCCAGTGAGGTGCCAGTGAGGTACCAATGAAGGTGATAATTTCAAGAAAATGGATTAATGAGTTATGAGTTATGTCGATTCTGGCCATTTTGGACTTTTTGAACTTTTTTAAAGTGTTTTGGTCGTTTTGGCTACTTGGAGGAACGTCCGCAGTATTAATAATGTATATAGTCAAGCCGTATAGGCAAAAAGATCTTTAGCTACTGCACTACTGACCTTCCTTGTGAGCCCACTCTACTACTACTACTACTACTACTACTACTACTACTACTACTATTACTACTACTACTACCACCAATACTACTACCACCAATACCACCACCAATACTACTACCACCAATACCACCACCAATACTACTACCACCAATACCACCACCAATACTATTATTATTATATGTAGATCCACCATAGGTAGTGATCTAACTATATATTCATTATGAAGTCTCTCTGCCTGACACTAACAACGGTCATTACAAACAGAAAAATAGTGGAGATAAATACTACTGTCGGATCACGGTGTTCGGCCATCGATGTACGTAGTACTATAATGGATGTGATAAGGCGTTTCCAATGGCCATCATAGTACGAGTGCGACGTACTACCATGACAATCATCACCATTTTTTTGGTAAAGAGTTTTGGAAAGAGTTTTGGAAAGAGTTTTGGTAAAGAGTTTTGGATAAGAGTTTTGGATAAGAGTTTTGGAAAGAGTTTTGGAAAGAGTTTTTAGACCTCGGTACATCCCGCCACCATTACAATTAGACTTCCCAGTGCCCATCCAATGCCTCGACCGTGACGCTGTGGACATTGCAGAAACACTCGATGGCAGTTTCACTGCAGCTCTCGCCGCCCACCAAGCCTCCTTCGACAGAGCCAAAAGCTCCTTTGATCGCAAACATAAAGACCTTCTCTTCCAAACAGGTCAACAAGTCTACGTCGTTATCAACTGTCTCGCCGGTTTCCCTGACGCTAGGAGTTCCCAAAGATTGCCTAAACTCCGCTCCAAGTTTGCAGCACCTTACGAGATGGCAAGGGTCGTATCACCAGTCAACTATCAACTCGGGGTGCCCTCACAATACAAAGGTAGTAAGGTTTTCCATATCAGCCAGTTACGTCTCAAAACGACAGTCCCGGAAGAATACTAAAGTCCACGTCCAACCGACGTCGGACTTACACCTTTTATGCGTACGTTGCAAACGATGTGCAGAACATCCCAAAGCCGTAATTATCACAGTACGAGCTGGAAACTTGCCATCAACCGCACCCCAGCTTTACCTGGAATAAGCCGAAAAGCATCACCTCCCTAAGGTTAAATAACCTGGCTTCGAGGCTGGGGGGATGTTAGACCTACCGTGGGTAGACACACTACCCATAGAGGTATCTTCGAGCCTACGAATGCCAGTGACTCATCCAGGGCACCATAACCCGTGACTTGGACTCGTCGATTCACCTTACCTCGTGACATGGCGTTTGAGCGTCCTGCTTCACTCTCTGGTATTCACTGGCTAGCTATATAATTACTCGGACTCCCACTTATTGGGAATCCATCAACGAATAAAGATAACTTATTACTTAACGTTACAACAAGAATCCAACATAATACTAGTATTTTTATTAAACCTAATACAAAGCTAGTACTGCTACTCTACTTCGAATCTTCAACTACTAATACACTACTCTTACTTGAACTAGCCTTACTTGAACTAGCCTTACTTGAACTAGCCTTACTTGAACTAGCCTTACTTGAACTAGCCTTACTTGAACTAGCCTTACTTGAACTAGCCTTACTTGAACTAGCCTTACTTGAACTAGCCTTACTTGAACTAGCCTTACTTGAACTAGCCTTACTTGAACTAGCCTTACTTGAACTAGCCTTACTTGAACTAGCCTTACTTGAACTAGCCTTACTTGAACTAGCCTTACTTGAACTAGCCTTACTTGAACTAGCCTTACTTGAACTAGCCTTACTTGAACTAGCCTTACTTGAACTAGCCTTACTTGAACTAGCCTTACTTGAACTAGCCTTACTTGAACTAGCCTTACTTGAACTAGCCTTACTTGAACTAGCCTTACTTGAACTAGCCTTACTTGAACTAGCCTTACTTGAACTAGCCTTACTTGAACTAGCCTTACTTGAACTAGCCTTACTTGAACTAGCCTTACTTGAACTAGCCTTACTTGAACTAGCCTTACTTGAACTAGCCTTACTTGAACTAGCCTTACTTGAACTAGCCTTACTTGAACTAGCCTTACTTGAACTAGCCTTACTTGAACTAGCCTTACTTGAACTAGCCTTACTTGAACTAGCCTTACTTGAACTAGCCTTACTTGAACTAGCCTTACTTGAACTAGCCTCACTTGAACTAGCCTCACTTGAAAATTGTTCGTAGAGATATACTGTATCCCAAAATAAACCGTTGTTTTGCTCTAAAATCTAGCCCAATCACTTTTAGGACACGCTTCTCTCCCTGTGCTTATTCCTTTCATCTCATAAAACACAGGGTGAGTTTTAAGATTCTCAAATATCGAATTCGCCACTTTAGGAGTCGCTGCCATAATCATGCAAATACTCGCTTTTGATTGATGGAAGACATGGAGTAAGTGGCTCATGAAGGTTGTATGCAATGTTGGGTTGGTCGACTTCAAAGTATGGCTTCGTGATATAAACGAATGAGAGCATAGTGTTAATTTTCAGACTCACGGTTATTGAATATGGCTTGATTCTTGTCCACGTTATCTTCAATTGTGTGGGAGAACTCCTGACCTTACAATCGTGGGTGGCAGCCCCTCCTTTTATATTGGAGTGGACGTGCCTCTTTTATATTGGAGTGGACGTGCCTCTTTGAAACATTGCGACTTACGCGCTGTGCTTACATCACGCACGCTCAGACTTTGAGCTCTAACACGTATGCGTGGTGTACTCACGCCGTAACACAGGGTGTTTAACCTCAGTTCCATTTCTTGTGTGATGAAAATAATAGGTATGCCTTTTTGCATCACCATACCCATTCTCCCATAAGATTTGACAAGCTTCCATACTATACAGCTGATAAAGCCCCGAAGTGTAAGGATTGCTTCTGGAGTGGGATGCCACATCCGGAATCACATTTCCAACCGTTTCAGTTTGTGCCAATTCTTCTGATTCTTGGGACACTATCAAGTGAATATTCACGGTGCTTATGAATTTGCAAAATGAAAGGAAATCTTTTTTGGTCGAAATCGACATTTTTGACAATAGAGCCACCATATTTTCTAGGATGGCAACTTCAATTAACGGCGGGAAACGGCAGATTTCAGTCATAGATAGAGCCATGGCTCGATAGAAACGATGTGCATATTCTGGAATGTTATGAAGCTTTTTCGGAGGCAATGCTGCAAAAAATAGAAAACACTGCACCTTGGAATCTGCAATATTGACATAGAAAGCAATATGCAAGATCTCCATGAATTTGAGCTCGGTTAAGCATTCTGATAACTTCTTCAAGGTTGAAGTCATGGGACGTTGGTAGCTGTTAAGGATACGTAAATTGTGGAATATGTTGTGCATACCTTGGAGCTCTTCTTCTGAGGGGATTCCTCTATGTTTGGCTTTCTTCATTCCCCTAATCAACAAACACAAATCAAAATCGCTGAACTCCATGCAACCAGGATTGGCTTTGGAAACACCCGATATACAGTCCGACACAAGAAGAGCCAAGCCAAGGTTTCCTCGTAGCCCTAAACGGGTTACAAAACTACACGGCTACTCGTGGTAGTACTGGTGCTAGTAGAACTACTAGACTCCACTACTAATATACTGTTTGTTAAATTCGTGTGAAGTGTTCATGTATTAAGTTATTTTTGTTGGTTGATGATGTCAAAACAAGGGATTGGGCTACTTAAGTAGTTGGCTGGGGAGTCAGCGTATGCAGCCAGTTATTGCTAAGTCTTTTTGGGAAGACTCTCCACATTCCATCCTGGTACCTCGTGTAATGGTGGAGGTGTGGTATAGTGGAATGACCATTAAAAACCTCAATAGGTAGAGCAATACCGAAGGTGGATCCAACAGAATACTACTCTATAGTATGATATTTATATTTTAACTCAAGGTAGCTACTTCCTGACGTCTACTCTATTCTATGCTATACCACTCTATACTATACTACTGCTACTGCTACTGCTACTGCTACTGCTACTGCTACTGCTACTGCTACTGCTACTGCTACTGCTATGACTGCGGACACTGAATAACCTAGTACTAACTGACTACTTATGACTCTTTACTTTCTACTGACCATAAATAATAACGGACTACTTACTACTAAGTACTAACTACTAACTACTAATTACTAACTACTAATTACTAACTACTAATTACTAACTACTAACTACATACCACTTACCACTTACTGTATACTTACTGACCTCTTCCTACATACTAATTACTACCTACACCTACTACCTACTACCTACACCTACTACTCATTAAACTATATAAGCGGTAATCTATACTAACTGCTTGTATGTTTAGGTATATTGCATGTTTTGTGGCGTTTAGAATGACCATTAGGATTACACAGCGTAGGCTAAAAATACCTCAATAGGTAGAGCTTTACCGAAGGTGGATCGAACACGATACTACTCTATAGTAAGCTATATTTTAGATCATAGTAGTCTAAATACGTTCCAGTCGTTTACTCTATACTAGACTACTTACTACTTCTACTTCTACTTCTACTTACTACTTCTACTTACTACTTCTACTTACCACTAACTGACTACAACCACCTTCTAACTGAATAACTACTCTACCTACTACTGACTGCAGGCACTGAGTAACCTAGTACTAACTGACTACAACCACCTTCTAACTGAATAACTACTCTACTGACTACTGACTACTGACTACTGACTACTGACTACTGACTACTGACTACTGACTACTGACTACTGACTACTGACTACTGACTACTAACTGACTTCTTCCTACCTAATTACGGTATGACTGTATGACTGTATTACTGACTACTAAACTCTAAGTGGTTATTCTCATATTTCTGGTTCCGGTTCTTCGGAAAATTTCCTTTTCGTCTCTTGGACTGGGTCGTCTCCGTATATGCTCCTTAGTTCCGTCAATGTTTCACCAAGAGCTATAAGCCGTGAACGTGCATTGGTGTCTGTGACTTCTTGGACTGGTGAGAAAATATCTCTGAACTGTGGGAGAAGTTTCGTTCTGGCGAGCACGGTGTCCACCAATAGATTCGATTCTTGAATCAAAGTCTTCGTCTGCCAACTGGTCCACATGGGTTTGGAATGCCTTCTTAATCTCTTCCAAGGATTTCGCGGACTGGGGAATAGCATTGAAAGCTAATACTGTAACTACTGACTAACTGTCAACTATTCACTGTTAACTATCACTATTAACTATCACTATTAACTATCACTATTAACTATCACTATTAACTATCACTATTAACTATCACTATTAACTATCACTATTAACTGTTAACTGTTAACTACCTACTTATACTAGTATAAACTTGGCCCGTATCAGCAGTGGGTCTGCGTTGTTGACGGTGGCTGGGCTTGTGCTCTCCAGTATCATTGTATTGTGGTTGACCAATGATGATATGACCAACTCCAACTGGAAGCGCTCGTACTTCCTCGTGGATTTCTGGCCCAGTTTCATCTTCTTTGCTATTTTCTTGGGTGTGGCCTGGTTATGGAGACCCACCGAAACCTTCCTTCATGTTGGCAGTGTCCCAGCAACTTCCTTCATGTTGGCAGTGTCCCAGCAACTTTCTACACGCGAAGGAGACGGTGAAGAGGGAGGCAGTCTTCCCCGTGGCCATGAGTTTGGGTTGGACGACGTGTCGTTGATAAGCCGCAGTGACGACGAGCCAGGACCCGGATAGCTTTGAGTTGAGCCAGCCGGACCAACCTCCCTAATGAGTCAGCTGACGTGGACCACTTTCCCTCCACCTCCCCGCCAGTAATACACTCTTTGAGCTTGGCGACGAGGAAGACGACGATTCCAAGAAACTGCCTAGGGTGTAGGCGCACTAAGACTAATAGCACTCTACCAATAGCACTCTACCAAGAGCACTCTACCAATAGTATTCTACCAAGATCACTCTACCAATAGTATTCTCTACTCTAAATGCAATAGTAAAAGTCTAATAGTAATGTATAACGTATTATAGGTATGTATTTCATGTAGGTATCTCACGTGACTTGGAGATGTGAAAGGTCACCCCAATAAAAGGACGTCAATATCTAGGGTACTGAAATGTCAACTGGAAATACCAAGATGTTCCCAACACCAGACCCATCAATATTAATTAGTGTAGAGGTACGGATGTTTACTGTGGAGTTGGATGTATTTTGCGTAGCGTTTCTATTATGGTGTGAATTCGCACTTGGTAGACATAATGTGCCTTGAGTACCGTGTTTTTCAAAACTATTCAAACCACACTAGCAAAATCAAACAAACCAATACAATATGAATGATTACATAACTCCTAACAAGTTGCTGTATACAGGATAACAAGAAAACCAGTTAAGTTCCATCCGTTTTTCTTCCTTGATTAATACTGCAAGACTTCTGTTCCAAATGTAGTACACATGAGGCAATCCTTCAGATTCCAGATTTCAGATTCCAGATTTCAGATTCCAGATTTCAGATTCCAGATTTCAGATTCCAGATTTCAGATTCCAGATTCCAGATTTCAGATTCCAGATTCCAGATTTCAGATTCCAGATTTCAGATTCCAGATTTCAGATTCCAGATTCCAGATTCCAGATTTCAGAATATTGAATTCTAATGAAAGTTGGTGTGAAACATTACGCCATTCCATTTGGTTTAAAAGACTGTGCGAAGGGGTACGAAATTATTGAGTTATTGGTTTGTTTAATTTTGCTAAAGTGGTATGAATAGTTTTGCCACACTGGTTTGAATACTTTTGAAAAACGCTGTGACATACATAACAATCAGATCCACCAGAAGTGGTGCTCTATCTATTGAGGTATTGTGAAGCTTCACCGTCTGATACTAACAAAGACCATGGCTAAGGGGTTCTACTCAATCTCCTACTCAACCTCCTACTCTCTTGAACAGATATTCTACAGTTATTCTTGAACAGATATTCTACAGATATTCTTGAACAGATATTCTACAGTTATTCTTGAACAGATATTCTCCAGTTATTCTTGAACAGATATTCTACAGATATTCTTGAACAGATATTCTACAGTTATTCTTGAACAGATATTCTACAGATATTCTTGAACAGTTATATAGCAGCTCAAATTCCTCCTTCCGAGGAATCATTAGCGATTGAACATTGTAAACACAGTACCTGATGTAACAAGAATCTAACATTAATATCTCTATAGACTTAGAGTCAATGGTCTATCTCTACGGAAATATTTATATAGTGATATAGCTCTAGATGTTAGACCCACCATGGGTAGTGTACTACCCATGTGGATGCTGAGCCTGCACTGGTCGATCAGATGTTAAGCGGCCTTCGGCCCTCAATACGACCTCTATTCCCCTATGCCGGACCAGTCTATATAAGGTGCGATGGTTCCTCCTTGAGGATCATCGACGAATAAACATACAAAACACACTAAGACAGAGTACTGGACGTAACCAGAATCTAACACTAGAGACATATTTTCTATGGTTTTGTTAGATTCAAGTAAGCACGTGAATTACCTATATTCACTGATGATTCCTCAGTAAGATATCGGTCACCATGAGATATTATGCACGAGGGTAGCCGAAGGGTTGCAGTAACAGTGAACCGAGTGGTGTACTAATGACCGAGTAGAGGCGTAATAATGACCGAGTAGGGGCGTAATAATGACCGAGTAGGGGCGTAGTAGTCAACTGGGATGTGGGCTCAATGCCTATACCGGTAGTATTCCACCCATCTTGGATCTAACAGGTATATCTGGTGTCTGGTGTCTGGTGTCTGGTGTCTGGTGTCTGGTGTCTGGTGTCTGGTGTCTGGTGCCTGGTGTCTGGTGCCTGGTGTCTGGTGCCTGGTGTCTGGTGTCTCTGGTATATCCCACATAGTGATTAGCTCTATAGACCTAGAATTCCATATAATGTCATAGATTCCACCGTCACACTTGTTGTGTAGTACTTATTTCTATGGGCGCGACATGACCCAAGTCATCTACGTTCCATGCTAAGACCACTCCCCATTACTGCGCAAACACTCAGTCTCATCAAAACCTTCAGTCTACTTCACATCACGTCACATCCTCAGTATTACACTAAAATAGTATTACACTAAAATAGTACCACACTAAAACAGTACCACACTAAAATAGTACACTAAAATAATACACTCAAATAGTACACTAAAATAATACACTAAAATAATACACTCAAATAATACACTCAAATAATACACTCAAATAATACACCAAAATAATACACTCAAATAATACACTCAAATAGTACAAAACTAATATTCTTGTAGAATAATAATTTGCTCTAATTTGCTCTGGAGTGTCTGTTCTTGGTGAACCCGAGGGTTACATGCAGTACCCCAGTGACGGCTCGCCATTGGCCATTGGCCAGTGCGGTGCGACTCCGACCATGAGCGAGTAAAACATTTCCTCCTCCTCCTCTACTACTCCTCAACAATGAAGTTTGCCACCCCCGTCATGAAACACTACTGGCCATTCGCCACCGGAGGTATGTTTCCGAAGAGCTGGTTCTGTGCAGCTCATAGCCAATAGCCGATGTTGTCCAACCTGTCAGTTTCTGAAATCTGTCCAATCTATCAATTTCTGCAGTTTGTCCAATCCACCGCTCTGTCCATCCTTCTGTTCATTCGTCAATCCACCAATCCATCGATCTTTTCAAACCTTCAATCTTCACTCAATAGGGCATTCCACAGTGCTTCCTTTATTGTCCAGACTAAAGCCACTTCCTTATCCACTTCGTCCCGTTCTTTTTTGTCCACTCTCCATTACCATGGTGATTCAACTTCCCTCCTTCCCTTGTTTTACCATTTTTCGTTTTGGGTTTCCGGATGCCTTTGACTTCCAACAATTCATCCAAATCCATCCAAATCCATCCAAATTCATCCATGCTAGACCCTCACCTAAACATCCAATAAATCAAGAGACAGAATATCATGGGCTCCTTTATCTTTTACTAACAATCAGCTGCCGTTTCTTACGGATTGATCTGGAAGGCTGCCGAGGCCTCGCAAAACTCTGACGAGTTCATCAACGACCCAAGACACCCTAGATTTGCCAGCGGAGGCAAGTTCATCGACTTGGAGAAGAGAGACTAAGTGTAATAAACAAATTTCAGATATAGTGTTCAGGAAAAAAGTAGAGGTACTGAGTAGAATAAAGTGTGGAACGTGGTGTATAGGATTGGTAGTGTGGTACAATTGAGTCATACAAGTTTACATGTTTTCAGATGCAAAGTTTATTAGTAGAAGTAAAGAGCCATGCCTGCATAGCCCGTTATGGAGAGACGGAGAGAAGCCACTTGCGGTAGTTGGCGGTGATTACTGTGCTCTCCAGAGTCTTCTCCGTGACATATACAGGCTCCAGCAAGGAGTAGGCGGCCTGCAGCGACTGGTACGAGTAGTTGGATCCGTTGCATGGGAGCGTGGGCGAGTGGGCTGTCATGCAAGTAGCACACTCATAGAGAAAGCCTTGGGATAATGGCAGTTCCGAAAGTGGCAGCTCCGACAAGGGCAGCAGCACCAGCAGCGCCCCGGAAACCAGGTTCTCGCGAGGGTAATCAAGCGGGTCGTATAAGCTATGGTTGGAAAGGGCCGACGAGTCCGACACGTCCGACACGTCCAAGTCCTCGTAGAAGGGGTTCCATTCAAATGCACTCTCGTCAGTCATAGCAACAAACAGAACAGTAGTAGTAATAGTAGTAGTAATAGAAGTCAGAGACTTATGGATTTAAGGCGAAACAGCAAAGCAGTATCGTAAACCAACCAGATAATATCAACCAGTTGAGTCAGTTCAGTAGTGCAGAACTATGATTAATCAATTCAGTAGTGCAATAGTTGTAATTAGTTGCAATGAAAGTTGCAATTGACAAGAAGTTTTTTGCAATGGTTGCAATGAACGAAAGTGCTTGTTGTGTTTTGTTTTGTTGTGTTTTGCAGTGAGGGGAGAACGGGAAAGCGGCGGCTTAAGTAGTGAGAGGAGGTGGGGCAGGTGCGAGTCGGCTTGGTTCTGAGTCACACGCGCAGTTTGGGTTAATCACTTGGGGTGGAAACAATCTGCGACTCGGAGTTACTCGCGTTATATTCCCAGTAGAGCGTGAAAAATGGTGAGCGGAAGTCTGGGTGAATTCGGCCAGACACGACAGAATTAGGCAGATCAGACAAAATTAGATAGAATTAGACAGTGGCAAAAGACAATCTGACCTAGAAACACTGTAAAGCTGGACACCAACTGGACACCAACTGGACACTAAGTGTGGCACTGAAAAGCTGGACAAATTAATTAATGGATGGAGGGATCTAGAATTGATTACTGATCCTGTTTTTTGACTGGTTTGTCTGGATTGTTAATTGGTTGTTGGATGTATTATAAATCCGATCTGGTGCGGTGGCTCTAGTAAAGTAGTGGATCGTAGTGGATCGGATGGGAACTCAATTGACTATTTGTAGATATTCTAGCTCCTTAAATGGAGACTCTTTGAATTCTCTGCTTGGAACTGTTGCTTGTATTAGCCTCTAATTTTTTTTTAAAAAATAGAAATATATATATATATAAGCTCAGGGCCTTGGGAAGGGATGGGCTTTGTTCTTTTTTTTTTTGGGACAGGAGGATTTTTTTTGGGACAGGAGCTTTGTTCGCAGGCCCCAGGTTTATATGCTGGTGGTGGTGCGCGAAAGTTGTGGTTGTGGAGCCTGCACCGCACCCACATTATAACCACAATATGTGGCTGTGGACCCTGCGCATGTGCGGCTCACCACTGTGGTGGTCTAGAATCCACCATTTTCATTTCTTTATTTCTGTTCGTTATTTCCTATTTGGTGTTTCCTATTTGGGATATGGAATTTAGCTTCTCGTTATTTCTTATTTCTGCTCTTTGCTTGTTACTAGTCAGAGAGTCATTAGTCAGTGAGTCAGTGGGCCAGTGAGCAATATTAGTCAGTAAGTGGGTGAGCCATTTAAGTCAGTGAGTCAGTGAGTCATTTTAGTCATACTGAGCCATTTTAGTCATACTGAGTCAAACTTGCTTTAGACATTGCATTCCACATTGTGGATCCACCCATACCCCAAAATACTATATACTAGTGTACTCTACTGTACTCCAATCTACACCATACATGCTCTCTACACTACTCACTCAACTCCCATACATATTCCTGTACCGCACTCTACACCACTATAAAAAATACTACAATAGATATTCTACTACAAAACCATATACGACTAGACTCTACACCACACCACTCTACACTACTTTATTGTTGAATAGTCTACTAGAATAGTCTACTAAAATAGTCTAATAAATTGCTCTACTAGAACTCTACTACAATACTTTCTTACAAAATACTACATCATATTCCACTCTACAATGTGAGCTATGTCACTGGCTTTTTCAGGATTCTATTTTTGTAACCATTCTGTAAGCTGTTACATTTTCTGTAACAATTTCTGGAACAATTTCTGGACCAATTTCTGGACCAATTTCTGGAACAATTTCTATGACCATTTCTGGAACAATTTCTATGGCCTTCTCTGGACTGCAATTGTGGGTTAATTCTGGAACTTCACCGTATCTGGCCTGTATAATGAGTCGGCTCTATCCGTTGTCTATTTCTCAAGAGTGCATTATCTTAATTTCTCAATTTCACTCTTTTTTCAGGGTCGGCATTATCTTAATTTCTCAATTTCACTCTTTTTTCAGGGTCGGCATTATCTCAATTTCACTTCACTTCCCAGTTTCATATACCTAATAACAATAGTGTCTATTGTTACTAGGACTTTTCTTGAGTCAGTATGCACTTATGGAGACAATTAGATCCTATTCTTAGACTACTCAATACCTTAAATAGTCTAGACTAGGTTTTGAGTACTGGAGTATGAACTGGTTATTGGTAGAATCCCAGAGCAGCAGTTTCCTCTGCATAATTTTATTCTGACTGAGAGTGAGAGTGAGACTGAGACTGAAACTGCGATCGACTGCGACTGCGATCGACTGCGACTGCCCATAAACTGACCCTGCGTCTTCCAATCACCCCACCTTCCTTCATATAGTCTCAATAATCCCACAATCTCCGTAATTCGCCAATCTCCGTAATCCACCAATCTCCCAATCTCCCTAAACTCCTCTATTTCATTGTCTCTTATTGTCTTTCATTGTCTCTTATTGCCTTTGATTATCTCTTATTGCCTTTGTCTCTTATTGCCTTTTATTGTCTCTTAATGCTTTTTTCTTGTACTCCATTGTACTCAATGTATTCCATTGTCTTTTTACTGCCTTTTTGTCAGATTCGCCTTAGGTAGTGCCTTACCTATTTAGGATATTATGAAGCCTCTCTGCCTGATGCTTTGTATAAGGCCTTTAAATTAGTGCACACCTTCTCTTACAACTATATTGTTGTACTTTGTCATGTAATAAATAAATTGGAACAATTATCTCTAAGCTATACTCGACCCCAACGTCGTCTCCTATTCTCTCTCCTCTTCAGTTCCCGGCCGCTCCCTTTTCCGCGGGGCGTCGTCCACTCTCAGCATATTCCTGCATATCACTGTTTCATCTGTCCTGCTTACATGCAGTCGCCTGGAACATGCAGTACATCAGAGTGTAGATTCTTTAACTCCAGCTCAGCAGGGAATGCTGGGGAATCAGGAGGCCCATAGAGTAACCATGGTTTAAGGTCCAGAGATCTCTTTTGACTATAAGATCCGCATCTCATCGTTGCATCAAGATAACTGAACACTTGAGCTGAGGTGTTTACTTCAGACATAGGCGGAGCCTCAATGTCAGTACAAGGAGATCTGGTGGGTCTGGATCTGGGAGGCATCTTGCTATGTCTCCCTAGGTAGAGATATTCGATTAGTTAACTCATAACAGGTGTAGCGAACGCCTCATTATATATATGGGAGTCGGCCTTCACTGACCCTTCACTGACCCTTGGTTGCCACCCTTGGTTGTCCTGACAATAGAGGTGGGAAACTAGTAGAGACTTGCCCTGCAAGCCTAGAGCGCCGTGCGCGCTCTTATTCGGTGCTATTTTCCAACACAGAGATGTACTGATTCCTCATGTTCCAACATACAGTGTTTTTCAAAACTATTCAAACCCGTGCGCCAAAATGTTTCGAACCAAGAAGACTAAATGTTTCAAACCAGCGCGACAAAAAGTCGTACCCCTTCGCATAGCCTTTCAAACCAAAAGGACAAGCTGTTGTATACAGGATTACAAGGAAACCAGTTCAGTTTCGTCCGGTTTGACCTTTGATTGGTACTGCAACACTCCCGAATGTTGTACATATGAGGCAATCGTCCAGATTTAAGATTTCAGAATATTGAATTGTAATGAAAGTTGGTGTGAAACATTACGCCATTTGGTTTGAACCATTCTGTCTTCTTGGTTCGAAACATTTTGTCCGCTGGTTTGAATAGTTTTGAAAACACTGTATATAAGCACCTCAGATTCCTCTGAGGATTCCTCCCTTGGGCGAATCATCGGCGAGTGAACATAGTCATCAGATTACCCGAGTGCTTGAGTACCCGAGTGCTTGAGTACCTGAGTGCTTGAGTACCTGAGTGCTTGAGTACCTGAGTGCTTGAGTACCTGAGTGCTTGAGTACCTGAGTACCCGAGTGCCTGAGTACCCGAGTGCCTGAGTGCCCGAGTACCTAACGTAAACGGAGTATAACACTTCTACTGTCTTTTTTCTTGTATTCTATGTATTCTATGTCTTCTATTGTATTTCATTATATTACCCAGATTTATATTCAATTCCATTTCTTTCCATAAAAAATATACTACTGTATCCACCTCCATCCACCACTATCCACTATCCACTATCCACTATCTACCACTATCCACTATCTACCTCTACCTGTTAGATCCAAGATGGGTGGAATACAGCCCATATAGGTATTGAGCTCACGTGCCCAGTTAATCGGGAACCGATGCTACTACGCCCCTTTTGGGTTCACCGTTACTACACTCCTTCGGCTACATACCTGCAGACTACTTAATGGCGGCCGCTTCCTCTTGCTGAGGACTCATCAACGAATATAGTTTCGATTAGGTAATAAACGTACTTACTAGAATCTAATAACACCACTCTATCTACATCTATATACCACTCATTCTTTACCACTCATTCTTTACCACTCATTCTTTACCACTCATTCTTTACCACTCATTCTTTACCACTCATCCCTTAAGCCACTCATTCCTTAAGCCACTCATTGCTTAAGCCACTAAATCCCTTTCTCCATATCCTCTACCCATATTCCTCTATATACACACCACAGTCGCTCTCACAGTCGCTCTCACAACCTCACTAAATCTACATGAACCTTTCATATCCCCTCCCTCCTTTTTCTCCTTTCTCCTTTCTCCTTTCTCCTTTCTAGGTTATGCGGCTTACACTGACACAATGAACTCCTGTACTCGTTCCAGATACTTAGGAGGCTGACTCAAATAAACTTGACTATTTAAAACTTTAGCTAATCAATAAAATCTCTTCTGCTTTAGGATCCTGCTAGCCCAGCCTCCTGCACCCGGCACCCATCCACCAATCAGAATACAATCCGAACACCCCTTCAACCCTTTTGACAAAACACAATTAGAACACCCGCTCAACCCAAAACAGAACACAATTAGAACACAATCTGAACGCTAAACATACTCAATATTTTTTTTTTGTTGGTCTGGTTCGGCGATTTCCGGCTCGCTTAAACATTCTATTCTGCTGTGGTGTGCGTCCACAGTGCGGCTGAGCCAGGAGAGAAACAGGGGCTTCGAGAAGTGTGTACTTTTTCTGTTGGCTTTCGTAATACCACGTGATTCCTCAACAGACTTTCTCAATAGACTTTCTCAACAGACTTTCTCAATAGACTTTCCCAATAGACTATCCCAATAGACTTTCCCAATAGACTTTCCCAACACAAATAACCACAACAAGCACACGCATGCCGAAGTATATACTAACTATATTAACATCAGTCATAGTAAATAACACTAACTACACGTAAGAAGCACCAAATACCGAAAAACTCACTAGATCTAATTTGAAAAAAAAAGAGATTGCAGCACCACAATTTCACACATGGTCTCCCACTGCATTACTCACTGTGGCCCTAAGTGGCTTGACTAACGTTGATCGGACGGGAAACAGTACTCTACACTTGGTATGGCCGCAACCGAAAGTTCTTTTTTTTGGGTCTCTGTACATTCTATAGGTTGATTCCTTTTTCCAGCATAGAATCTCTTAACTTATTTGGGTGCATTGAAGTTCGCATGGCTAGGTTAAAATCTCCTGGTGGTTTACTGAGAGACTACGACACTATATATACAAAGCTCCAGTTCCACAACGTAAGTACAGGGCCCTTCAGCATGGAAATTCTTTCCTCCCTCCCTAATACCTTCATTCGATTCTTTTATACCCTTACAATCAGGCTAGGATTGCCTTGCCAGTGATACCCAGAAGATTACGCGGCGAATGGGTTTCCTAATCACGACCGTCGGTTTCTCAATCAGGACCCTTGAAGCCACCCAAGCCAGGAATGACCTTACCCCAACCAAGACCCTCGGCTGCAGGACCCACGGTTCAATGACCCCCACCAATAGGAAAGACCCTATCCGAATCACAACGTTTGCCCCGGACCAGCTCAGTATGGACCTTCCGACGGTCATCCTCTGCACAGAATGCCCCCCACCTCCTCCCATCCTATATGCAGTACCACCAAAGAAGCAGTACCAGTAGATTTTCAGTTCCACAGCCCTATTCGGCCATTTCAAAAAATAGACACTATACGGGCCGGGTTAGTTCCGTGGCAATAGTGCATACGGTCTTGAGTGTACTGTACTATTGCGCTACATGCCGGATTGTTAAATTGCTCCGGATTATTACGTGGGTCAGAAGAATGGTACGGCTGTGTAGTGGGTTTAAACATATTTCCTGCAAGACCAATGGTCATGAAGCATTTCAATGCCATATTGCAAGATGATCTCATATACAGACTACAAGTTATAGTATAGTAAGTGGTGTAAATGATAATGCCCAATTAAGAGGACTCTAAAAGTACTACACAAGCGTACCATGTACAGGATGTTATAGTGAAGAGATGAGCCTAAAAGGTGTCTAGTTCTGTATTGCCTTATTAACTGATATCGAGGCAAACTAGATCCACAATCTAGTACAATCAGAATTAGGTCTATAGAAGAGCTTGTGTTATATGCAGTACACTTTAGAATAAAGATATATGCTTAGACTGTACTACTCCGTACTACTCTGTACTACTCTGTACTACTCTGTACTACTCTGTACTACTCTGTACTACTCTGTACTACTCCGTACTACTCTGTACTACTCCGTACTACTCTGTACTACTCCGTACTACTCTGTACTACTCCGTACTACACACCTAGAACTTGATACTTGGACTACTATAGAGATAATACTACGTAGTGATTGCTCTTGGGTGAATTTTCTGATTGATTGAAATTATGGCCAATTGGATGTTTTTCTTCTGGCTGATGACTCTTGCAGTAGATACCACACAAATTGGGACCCGAGTGTTCTATTGTAAGACAAGAGGTAGAGGTCCACAGCGAAACAATTTCTGATATCGTAGAGTGCATTTCCACATCTCCAGTGTATATGGTTTGAAACGTTGAACGAGAAAAAACCCAACATTGGAACTTTAGGCTCACCATTCAAATTATACCGAGTCCCAGGAACTTCAGCTCTAACAACCATGTTCTGTAAAGCCTAATGTAGCCCAAAATCGACTTTAACGGAATGGTGGTCGGTTACATGCAGGAGCGGTCAATATAGATTTTCATTGATACATTTCAGATCAACTAGAAGTAATGGGGAATCACGTGAGCTCATAAAGTAAGCATGGTTCAAGTTCCAGAGGTCGTCTCTTACGATATGTTAGATTCCCGTACACCCCCGAAGATAAACCCGTACACCCCTAAGTTGTAGTAACCCCACGTGCTGTTGAAGAACAGGTGCTTATTATCGTTTTCAACATTTGTATAAGCTATATGTGACTAGAGTATAATTTTTTTTTAAAAAAAATCCATAGTCCTGGTGTACGGGTCTTCGATCGGTCTATACACTTCCACTATCTACAATCTACTGTCTACAGTCTCACTATACGCGTATTTCCTACCACTCATTCTACACTTGACCTCCACACACCAATGACCATCTACTCGTTCTACATCTTCGACCGTCACTGCAGCTGCATATATGCCCGAGAATTCGATCGCTCCACATCGCTGGATTCTGTCAACCGCTCCAATACAAGTGATATGGCGCAGCTTCTCTTTGGTACAATCTACTCTCTCAAAAACATCCTGGCCAAGCTTGCGGCCCCTGACTCGAATCAGGACAACTTGCTTCGGTCTTTCAGTACCGGGCAGTATCGTGTGCATTTTTTGGAATCTCTTAGCAACTTCAAGTTCGCCTTGGTGCTGGACTTGTCTTTGGATAACTTGCAGCCACAACTATGGCACTTGTATGCGGAGATATTTGTGAAGAACATTGTGCTGAATCCCTTGAGTAGTGTAGAGTTTGCTGAGCTGAGGTTGACCAATCCGCTTTTTATCCAGCGCTCTGATGACTACTTGAAGAGTTTGGCCATTTTTTAGGTCCTTGACACTGACACTGACATTGGGCTCTATCAGTGACATGCTTGTTGGGGTGTGTCATTATCAGCTGTTGTTCCGAAAAAAAATAAACAAAAAAAAATCTCCATGTTGACGTTTTTAGTCACTGTGTCATCTTTTTGGTTGTATAATTCCATTATTCCGTTGTACAATTCCATTATTCCGTTGTACAATTCCATTCTTCCGTTGTACAATTCCATTATTCCGTTGTGCAATTCCATTATTCCGTTGTACAATTCCATTCTCTCGTTGTCTTTTTGAAAGATGAGACAGGTAATAGAGAAGTTGTACTTTTTAATGATAATGGCTGATTCAAAGTTCCTGGCATTTTTTG
Organism: Metschnikowia santaceciliae; assembly: GCA_002374485.1. Lineage (NCBI taxonomy): Eukaryota > Fungi > Ascomycota > Pichiomycetes > Serinales > Metschnikowiaceae > Metschnikowia > Metschnikowia santaceciliae. Next base: position 28,883 of record NKZN01001430.1, on the reverse strand, counting down.
ACTCATACAGGTGATCCGTGTTAGATTCCTGGGAAACGTTCATGAACTAAGTCACTTTTGTTGGTTGATGATTCCTCAAAACGAGGGAATCGGGCTACTTAAGTAGCTGGCTGTGGAGTCAGCGTATCCAGCCAGTTGTTGCTAAATCCTTGTGGGAAGACTCTCCACATTCCATCCTGGTGCCTCGGCTTTATCAAACTCTAACGCGGTACTCGGGTTTATCAATTCTGACCTGGTACCTCGGCTTTATCACACTCTAACCCGATACTCCGCTATATCAATTCTGACCTGGTGCTTTGTACCTTGGTGACTGAGGTGATGGTGACTGAGAAAATGATGTTATGGAATGGCCATTGATAGATCAGACGGCGTCGGCTTCATAATACCTCTATGCATAATGCCCTGCCCATAGCGGATCTAACAATCCGTACGCAATCAAATTGTCTGGAATCAACTTGTCTGGAACACTCACATAGCATCATTTTGCCCATTCTATAAGATTGCTTAGGGGTGTACGGGTATCGTGCTTGTGTCAATGAATAAAGGATAGCCAGGATCCGAACGCTGAATCTGGTAATGGTCAAGAGCAAGTAATATGGTGTTATACGGGTTCCTGGCATATAGAGAAAGGTCGTGGAATAGGAAAAGGTCGTGACCAATGAGATCACCAGTCGAAGCAATATGTTCAATAGACTCAAGCTAGCAACTTTATTTCCAGGTCTTACTTTGGTCACCCCAACTCCCTGGGACTATCGGAAAACAACCCTGCAAACAACCCTGCAAACAACCCTGCAAATAACCCTGCAAATAACCCTGCAAATAACCCTGCAAATAACCCTGCAAACAACCCTGCAAATAACCCTGCAAATAACCCTGCAAATAACCCTGCAAACAACCCTGCAAACAACCAACTGCAATAACTAGGGCAAACCGAAATTTCTTGGTCGATACTGACCTCCAAGAATTCGAAATGTTTGCTAATGAGCTCACAGGGATCACAAGCACCACAAGTACCACAGGTGCATGTGCCTACCCAACAACAGATGCAGGTGGCCCCAGGACTTGCCCAAGAAGCTGGTGCAACCACTCAAACAAGCCTGGCCCTTATGAGGCCAGGAACGATGAGAAGAGCTACTAAAGCTAAACCAAGACGCCTGGATGAGTTCAGAGTGTCGAAACCAAAAGCAAGACCCTCTTTTATAGTGCAGTCCCACCCAATCACTTCAGGAGTGACTCATTGTTTCGGAAAAGCTGTCAGAGCATGTGAAAATGGCCCTGACATGATGAAAATCAATCCTAGCTCTTGAGTAAGTGCATACATCTGCTGAAACAAGGTTGCTCTCTTGTTTGATCAAGCAACCTCCTACCCATAAGGATGCAATTTCAAACAGACACTCATTGGTGGAACACTGTATGTCTGATACCCACTCGAAAGTGTTTTTATCGCAGGAATCGCTTCTGCAAGTTCCAGACGTCAAGAGAATCATGAAGAAAATTTCATCGTCTATTAAAAAGACATCTGGTGCTGACAACAAAAAGTTGGTGGAAGTGGTGATATTGTATCAGCTTGTCAAAAGATTGCCTCAGTTGAACGATTAGCTTGAAATGTCTATGGGAGGTTGAAAAGATGAAAAAAACAAAGGGTTTGATTGATAGTGAATGGATTGCCGCCTTCTCGAAAAGCCTCCAGCCCTTGCTCAAGTTCCAAGTGCTTGTGGAGACCACCATTGATGCTGCAAAAGAACAATACTGCACGACTTAATTTTCATGGGTCTGGTACTGGAAGACATCTGTACGTCATGCGTCAGTAATAATCTAGACGAGATTTATGTATCCACATTGATAATGAGTTAACGGAGACAACAAGACAATGAGAGAAAACTATATTTATGATTACCATCGCCAGTTCCCCGTGTTACGCATTTACTAATGTGGTGGAATACCTTAAGGACTCGCTTGGGTACCCTATGAGCCCTATGATATTTGGAGGAGCCAGTGAAACAGAAAATAAGGACGAATTACAGTCCCCATTTTCCATAACAAAGCAGGATCTTCGAATTAATAGTTTTTAGTGACATACTGAGGAGAAGCAATGCCAAGGAAGTGAACTCCTGGCCACGAGAAAGTATTGCTTTCCAAGGGTCGAACACATTATTTGATTAACCGTTTCGTTAATTGTACCCTTACAATATGAGTTTGAGTGAAATTTGTGTGTGGTTGATGATTGGGGTGGGAGTTTGTTTATGTGATCAGGGCACAGGGCTCAAACCCATCACCAGGTATACATTCAGTCACCAAATTCAAGGTGAGTTTCAGAGTCTTTTTGATTCGGAAAGAGTGAGTCAGAGTCTTATTCTCAGTCTGTTACAGTCACAATGATTCTGTTAGGGACTGGTATCAGACAAAATGAGTCAGAGTCAGCTATAGTTTATCTGAGTGAGTTTATCAGATTAAGTCTTATGTGGTTGTTTAAGTCTGTTACTGTTTGACAGACAAAGAGTTTGTCTGAGCTTGTCTGTCTTGGTTTCTGTCTTGGTTTCTGTCTGAGTCAGTGAGTCAGTCAGAGTGAGTCATAATCATAGTTGTCTGAGATGGTCAGAGTTCATTTGTCCGTTGTGTGTCACACTCTTAAGACTACAGACAGAGTCAGTTTGACCGACAGAACGACATCTGACCAATGTTTTCGTGTTGAGAACAGCCCAAAAGCTATGAGTTCCAGAGACAAGACTTTTAGTGTCAGAAACAGAATTTGGACAGGAATGATGTTGATACAATGCATCTTATTACGAGTGGAGATCATACCATACACTTCGACAGGACAAGTGTAAACTAAACAGTGAATGAACCAACACGTGAATCCAGATATGAAAGAGGATCTTATTTGAAAAAGTTAGAGGCTAATTGGTGATCCCAAGATTATTATGAGAGATTCAAGATGTTATTGAAGTCTCAAACTACAGAGTGAACTTAGAGTGAACCGAGAGTGAACCGAGAGTGAACCGAGAGTGAACTGAGAGTGAATTGAGAGTGAACTGAGAGTGAATTGAGAGACAACTCAAGTGTGGGTTAAAGTGGTTGAACTTCAAAAAGACTTATGTGGCTGGGTGTGGAGTATTTATAGTGGCTCATAGTCGACTATAACAGTGGTTCAGTGTGGGAGTGGCTCAGTATGGAAGAGTGGCTCATGAGAAAGAGTGGCTGCGAGGAGTGGCTCATGCGAAAGAGTGGCTCAGTGTGGATGCAAAGTGCGATCCTCACCTTCTAACCTCCTGACCTTTTCACACACTCTCACCTGCGCCAATAGAAATGTGGTTGAATCACTGGTGATTATTCTTGAAATTTTATATTCTTGAAATTTCAGTATTGCCAGTGCAAATTAAATTAATTTGAAGGAATGGCAATTTGACTTTGCGACTTGTCTCCCTTTATCGGATTTTCAGTGGCCTCTCGATCATCCTACCTTTTTATTTTGATATGAAACAAACAAATGGGAATAAGGAGAGAATGTGATGATAGAATGAAAGCGAAGATAAAGAGAAGGACGGTAAAGAGAAAGATGATAAAGAGAAGGACGATACAGAGGACGATACAGTGAAGGACGATACAGTGAAGGACGATACAGTGAAGGACGATACAGTGAAGGACGATACAGTGAAGGTGACAACAGAGTGGATAGAGTCAAGTGAAAAAGTAAGTGAAGGGGTTAAAAGGTGAAAGCGGAAAATGCATAAATGCTGGTGAGTCACCGTGAACACTGAGAACTCTGAAAGAGACCAGTGAGAACTTTGAAAGAGAACAACGAGAACACTGAAAAACAGACAAGAGTCCGAATAGTACCAGGATGTGCTGCAATGAATTTTTCATACACATTGCATAAACTGGACGATGATATGATGAGAAACTAATGTCATCGTATAGTTGTGGAACTTCAGTAGTCAAAAGCTGTGTACTCAATCTTTTACTCAATCTTTAGATATGTTAGAAGATGTTACTTATTCAACATATTCACGAATGTAGAGTTTTTAGTGGGCCATTTTTGGTAAGCAAAATTGGCAATGCGGGATGAATCGAACATAAAGTTAAAGTACTAGAATTCACGCTAATCAGACACGATAATCAGACACCACCAACGGTGTTATTTCATGTAGCAAGCCAGACGATGCAGTGGCAGTAGTCACCAATAACAGATATGTTGCGTTGTCTCGGAATGGAACCACGGAGGCGTTGTCTCAGAATGGAACCACGGAACCACAACCACGCATTCCAATCACTCCTTATCTCTCCATTTTAAATATCCCTGACCCAATACTATACAAGGTAGTGTCAGACATATTGACATATTTTGTGGCCATGATATGACTTCCAAATTTCCATTCCCAGTTTGATGACTTCTATTGTTCTATGATTTATGAACGCTGATGCTCTATGATTCATGAACGCTGATGCTCTATGATTTATGAACGCTGAAGCTCTATGATTTATGAACGCTGATGCTCTATGATTCATGAACGCTGATGCTCCATGATTCATGAACTGTGATTGATACCGTTGAACATATACAGTCTAATAAAAAAACCTTTGAGTATGATTATCTTAGGGGTATAAAGCCCGCTTACGACCGCATAGATGATTAATTTGATTGAATGTTTTTTATTAGTTTTATTGCCAGATCTATTGTTGGATTCATTGTCAGTGTTGAGGTAGACTTGTTTTCACAGTTGCCCGCACTCACAGCTTGACACATCGCATGTCCCACAAGTTCAACAAGAGTCACATGACCAGAGAATGGACAGAAAATAAACAAAAAAACACAAAGCAAGCAGAAGAAGGGAACGGAAGAAAGAACAAAGAAATCAAAGCGGATAGAAGAAAGAACAAAGAAATCAAAGGGGATAGAAGAAAGATCATAGAAGAAAAAAACAGAAACATAAACAAGGAACACGTGACCAGAACATTACTGATATCCCGATTGGGAATGAAGATACAGTTGAGTATTTTTTTTTTTTTGGGGGGGTGCATGAAAGGCGTTTATACATGGACAGGGAAAAAATGAGCGATAACATGTCGATAATAGGTGATAAAGCCGGGCGCGCGGGCTTGCACCCGTACATGTCGGCGGGCCTGCTGCAAAAAAAGCTGTTGGGGGATGTACGGGTGTGCCCTTCGCCCTCCAGTATACATATAAAAGTTAGGCATCCCGCAGGTGTCCATCACCAATATCTACAATTACAGTAGTGAACCAGAAGGGGTTTGATATCTGAAACAGAACTGAAAAAACGGAGGTAATCCTGAAACAGACTGAAACAGATTTGAAACAAGGACTTTTTATCTGAAACAATCCCAAAACAGACCATAGTATCCAAAACAGACCATAGTATCCAAAACATCCCTAATACTAAGGAACCCACGCAGAATCAAAACCCCCCTCCAAAACGACATTCCTAACACTCATATCTACCTTTGAATATGGACACGCGACCGGACCTCTTCAAATCGCCGCTCCATGAATTATGCTTCATCTTTATAATCTGTCAGGCCCAGTTTCTTTCACAGGGCTCTATAACCATGGCCATGAGTACCATGAACACTGTGGTGGATTCGTTTTCCAAGCTTGAGAATTCGAACTTGGGCACCTCCACCAAGATCTGGTACGTGGGTGCGTATGCCTTAACGTTGGGTACGTTTATTTTGATTTCTGGCCGCTTGGGCGATATGTTTGGGCTCAAAAAAATTATGGTTATTGGCTGGGGCTGGTCGGGGCTCTGGAGTCTTATTACGGGTCTTTCGTATTACTCCAAATCTGACGAATTCTTGATTTTTTCCCGTGCTTTGCAGGGAATTGGCTTTGCTTTTATTCTCCCATGCGCAGTGGGCATTTTGGGCTCGGTATACCCCACAGGGAAACGAAAAAATATGGCTTTTGCTATTCTTGGTGCGTCCGCTCCTGTTGGTGCCACTGTGGGTGCACTTATGGCGGCTTTGGTGGCTCAGAAACTGTGGTGGCCATGGTGCTTCTGGCTTCAGGCCATCTCCTGCATAATACTCGGCGTCCTCGGATACTTTGCCATTCCGGGCGATTTCAAGCACCAACAATTCCCCAGAAAGGAAATAGCCGCTCGCATGGATCTTGGCGGAGTCATCTTGGGTATTCTGGGCCTTATTTTGTTTAATTTCGTGTGGAACCAGGCGCCTATGGTCGGTTGGACCAGTGCATATATTCTTGCACTTTTACCCGTGAGTGTGGTTTTGATCGCCATGTTTTTCTACTACGAAATGTACATGGCTGAATACCCACTTTTGCCCCGGAGTATATTTACTGTACAAATCGGGCTTGTGCTCTTTTGCATTTCCTTCGGTTGGGGACTGTTTGGAATATGGCAGTATTACTACTGGAGCCTTATGATGAACCTCCGTGGTCATAGTGCTCTAATTACAGCAGTAAGTTACATTCCATTACTTATTTTGGGTGTGGTGGCCGCCATGCTCGTGGGGTTCTGCATGTCGAAGAAAACGGCCCCTTATATCATTTCTTTCTCCATGGTGGGGTTCATGATGGGTGATTTGCTTCTAGCGCTTGCACCCGTGCACCAGTCATGGTGGAGGGTCACATTTGGTCAAATGTTTTTGCTAGCGTGGGGTATGGACTGTTCTTTCCCCTCTGCTTCCATTATTCTCTCGGATTACCTTCCTAAAGAGCACCAGGGCATGGCTGGATCCTTGGTCAATACGGTGTTGAACTATTCGGTCTCGTTATTCTTGGCTATAAGCAGTACGGTGGAAACACAGGTTCTAGAGCGGACCAACGATACACTTAAAAGCTACCGGTGTGCCATATACTTTGGCGTTGGATTAGCCGCATTGGCTGTTTTGGGGTCTTTTGTGTTTGTGGTGAATGAAGCAAGGGAAGTGACTGAGCCGGAGTTGGCTCTGGAGGCCTCTATTGGAAGTGAGCTGAATAAGAAACTGAGTGAAGGAGAGCTGACTCAAAACTAGCCTAAGCAGAATATTGGGGATTTATAGAAGCAAAAATCCGGGGATCTATAGAAGCAGCGGGCTCATGGTGGATCTTATTTCAAAGCCGGCTTTAGAATGCAGTCGTTGAAAATAGTTCTGCAGAGAGATCTTTAATATTGACTCTGAAACACCAGAAAGTTAGGGGAAAGAACTCAAAATTTGTCACAGTCATCGATTGATTTCAATGATCAACCCATAGAGAGCAGTCTTTTCATTGAATATTTCTCGTTGTTTCAAAGGGCTCCTTCAAATGATTTCGTCATCCATACGTCTATTTGGTGATCCTAGTGCTTAATTTCAGCTCATTCTGTGACAAAAAATATGAAGCCATAGTGCAATCAGAGAGAACGGCAGCAACCAAAGAGAATGTTCTTAGAGAAATTGGGCTGACATAATGAGTCAGTAACAATGGGTCAAGAGTTATTGATCTGTTGTGCACCTTATAACAGGTGAGTTGATGGGTTATTATAAGGATGGGATGATCAGCTGAGTGTGACGAACCAGAATTAATGAAGTCTAGTGTGATGGTGCTATTCACAGCTATTATGGCACTTCTGTGATTTTAGTGCCACGAGATTGCTGCTCTAATGTATCCTGTGTACTAAGGCAATCATGTATCCTTGTGGTACAATTTTGTTGACTGGGACGTTCAGTTCGTTGTTCACTGTTTTGGACAATTATGTACATTTAAGGTGCTCCTCAAAGTCCATTAACCAGTCATTCAAGGATTTTTAAGAATGAGTACAAGACTAGCTGGAAGTCAAAGGGACGCCAAAGACCTTGACACTTTTCGTTTCAAAACCATTGCATTTCAATATTGCACTTCGCCAAATTCATTGCATTTCGACAAATTTCAGCATTGCATTTCGACAGACCATTGATTTCAACAAACCATTATATTTCGAAATCGACTTTCATATTTTCTCATACCATTTGACCATCTTGAACAATAATTATCACAGACTATTGAGGACATACCACTGCCTAAAAACTCCAACTCTCGACTCTCATCTCCATATCCTCTATCTTGGATGCTTTCTTGGATGTTTATTGTCCTATGGCCCTCTTGTATTCTACATCTTCTACATACTTTCTATCTTCATAGCACGTGATAAGGTTGAGGTTGAGGTGTAGGAGATAAACCCGTACACCACGCATTGAAAGAAACACCCGTACACCTAACAAGAGCTTCAAATATGAGTTCCGATATTAGGACCGACAACCATATGCAGTCTACTCCAGTACGGATGCAGTCCAATCCAAAACTTCCAAAAAAAGTATCTCTATTTTTTTACTAGTATTCCTATGCAGTTCTTCTGTAGTTCCACTCCAGTACTTAGTTCGAGTGCTCTCTCTAGGAATATGTCCGGGCTCATAACTCAAAGACAGACTTCTTAGGTCGGACCTGCATACACCACCACTCGTGTACACAACCTCAACATCAGCCTGCGCAAAGCACACCAAACAACCAGACTACGCTCCTACTCCATTCCACACCACCCAGCTCACCATCCCCGCCCACCATCCAGCCACCAATTGCTCCATAATAGAACCACACTCCCAAATAGGAAATAAGGTCTACACCACGCCACCACACAACCACGCCACCAAACCTTTACACACCACAGTAAATCAGAACCTGGCCAAACCTGAACAAACCTGAACAAACTTGACGAAACCTGAACAAACTTGACCATACCTGATCAAACCTGATCAAACCTGCCCAAACCTGCCCAAACGTTACCATACCTGACCATACCTGACCATACCTGAATAGTCTATTGAGACCTTATAGTGAGCTGTGAGCCTGGATACCGAGCTAAGTTCCACAAAAGTTCCTCAACAGTCCTACAACAGTCCTACAGCAGTCTCAGAACAGTCCCACAAAAGTCCCACAAAAGTCCCACAAAAGTCCCACAAAAGTCCCACAAAAGTCCCACAACCTACCAACAACATGTCTCTGCCGCTAGTACACCCGAACAAAAGGGCACAGCTAGAAAAGGTGATCCGTGAGTTCCAGAGCGAACTTGGAAGCGAATGGGAAAAGTACCATGAGTCGCTTACGCTTTTTCTCGTGGGGAAGCTTTCACGGCCGGAGTTGGTCAAGACCATCATGCCTCTTCTCCACACCAAGGAGCTTGTCAAGTACCATAACAAACTCCTCCTACTAAACTTGGCCAATCTGGCAGTTCCGGGCGACGGCGGCGAGTTTCTGAGTGAAATCGCCATGTTTTGGAGCAAAAGTGGGCTGAAACCTGGCGCCAAGAACAATGTCAAGAGCTCACAGTATGAAAAATTCAAGTCCAATATCATGGGTTTGCCCTTGAAAGAGAGAAGACGAATCCGGCTGATTACCAAGGAAGCAGGCAAGAAAAATAAGCTTTCAGCGTTCATTACCCTCACCCGGCAAGCACTTTTACCCAAAATCCCCATGATTCTGGACAAAGAACAACAACAACTCCAGGTCAACAACTTGGTTTCATGGCAGCAAGATGTGGTCAATGGTATTAACACGCCCGTGGCTTCCACCAGCTATGAGTTGCCCGATTTGGATACCCTTCTGCGCCGTGTGGTTATGACCATGAGAGAACATGGACTAGTGGGAGGTCTAAGTCTGAAAACACTCGAAATCATTTCGCTTGGCTTGGAGGCCCACCTCAAAAATATCTTGGAGCTGGCCATCGATATCGTACGCTATAGAGAAAAAAAGTACGCCAGTAACTCGTTCCTCCAGGCTGGCTTCCTCAATGGGAACGTAAAGTCCAATGCATCCCAACACCATGAAGACCGCCGCATGCCTAATCTGGACGTGGTTCTAAGCGTGGAGGATTTGTACAATACCTTTGAGATGTTTCCACATATGATTGAACCTTGTGGGCCCAAGATGCGCTTGTCAAGTGTGCTTCTTCGAAACGATGATGAACGCGATCCGGAATTACCCGAAATGGATGATAGTGAGAGGGAGAAGAATGAATCCGTGGGGTCTTCTGATGAACTCAAGTGGGTGCTTCATGATTTGATTAGTGCATGAACATTATGATCATTTATGATCATAATAGTCACGATCAGATAATTCATATGGTCACTTATGATATTGTCATGATCAGATCATCAGATACGATCATGATGGTTATGATGGTCACTCGTGGAATGTGCTTTTATATGATCATTGTCTATGGGCATGATCAGATTATATTATGGTCGTTAGAATAGGTGATTGTCTATTCTCTTGATCAGATTATCATATCGTCACTTATGATACGGTGATTGTCTATGGCCATGGTCAGCTCATTTGTATGATCATTAAGATAAGATGATTGTCTATGATTATTTATGAACATAATGGCCACTGTTGATACTGTGACTGTATGATCATATGCTCATTTGGATAAGGTGTTGCATATGCTTATCAGAATATGGCGATTGTCTATGGCCATTCAGCGTGTTCAGTTTATTGATCACGTTTACGGTCGTGAAAAGATTATCATGTGATCATAAGATATGGTGATTGTTTATGCTATGTCCATAAAGGTGAGTATCTATGGTGATTGTCTACGAACATGGTCAGCTCACCTATATGATCATTTAGATAACGTGATTGTCTACCGGCATGACCACGTTAAGATTATCATATACTCATAAGATATGATGTCTGTGATCATCTTCTATGAGCTAAATGGTCACTCTGATCATAACGGCCACTTATGATAAGGTCATTGTCTATGAAGAGTGTCATGAAGAATGTCATGAAGAGTGCCATGCAGAGTGTCATGAAGAGTGTCATGAAGATTGTCTTGACGATTGTCTATGGACCATGATTTTTATGATCTGACTGGTCACTTAAAAAAAGGTACGTGACTACCATTACTGACCATTATGACATGGTGATTCCTTTTGATCAGATCTATGACAGTGTCCATAAAAGTGGGTGCCTGCTTATTGTCTGTGATTATAACGGTTATTTATGATACGGTGATTGTCAAGATGAGAATAAGGTGTTCTATGGTGATCAGTGGTGAACATCTATGATCATTATCTATTGTGAATGTCTATTGTGAATATCCATGGTGATTATGGTCATTATGAAAAGGCGAACATTTATGTTCAAGTCGGTGTTCATCAAGTTAGAGACCTATGAGCATTATATTTATCTGTGATCATACTGGTGATTGTCTATGACCATTACCTATGAACTCCGTCTATGCTTATGATAAGATGATTGTCTATGATAAGGTGATTGTCTGTTAGGCGAGACGTATATGGTCAACATGATCATTATGATAAAGGGAATGTCTGGGGTCATTATCCATGAACATGGTCATAATGATCATTCATGATAATTGATTGGCTATAGCCATTATCTATCAATACGTCCATAATGGACATGGTCGTTGCCTGTGATTATGGCCATGGTTGTCTCAGATTATTGTCATAGTGGTCACTGATTATGGCCATAGTGGTCACAGGCTATATGGTGAGTTTCTGTGATCGTCGTCTACGATCATGTATGAAGAATAAGGTGGATGTCTATGGCCATGGTCATTATGTCAAGTCACATATCTATGTCATCATGCTTATTACTCATGACGGTGAGTATCGATGATTTCTATCCGCTGATTCTATGACATTTTTTATGACTTGCCTATGACATTTCTTTACCCCAGCTGTGTTTCCTGCTCTGGTCCAGGCATAACCAAGGCGATGGATAAGAAATAGATGGATGAGAAATAGATGGATGAGAAATAGATGGATGAGAAATGTGACCAATTTAAAGATACCAGAGATTTTGCTTAGTACCCACGTCCAAATATACACTCCTTTAATAATCACCCACTATTCTGTACCTGGTCACAGAACAAACATGCATTCTGTAGACTGGACTCGTTTCCTTCGGAGTCTCTGATATCACATACATTCACGATTGTGCTGTTCTGGACGACTGCAAGTAATGCCTCCATAAGTTGCAGACCAATATGTTGTTCTTTTTCGGGAACCAGCGCCACGTAAACTGTATCTTGTTTTGCAGTAGTGAATATATGAAACGAGACCTGGGACAGGCTCGGAACGAGTTCCAAATATTCTGTACTTGCAAGCCGTTTTTGTTCACTTACCACCTTCTTTCCTCCTTCCTCCAATTCAACTGCTTTTTCACTAAGCAAATCTATAAGGACTCCATCTTTTATGCCCACGCTTTGGACGTAGATTTCGCCGTTTTCTCGCTCTAAACTCTTGAAAATCGCCCCAAGGTCCGGTGGGTTCCCGAAAAAGCGGAAAAAAACGGACTTTGCCTTGGAAATCTGGGCCCTTTCGCTGATCAACAATTCATACTCGTTGAAAACCTCCATCTCACTCACCAGGAGTGCGTTCTCGGTGCCCACAATCACCACCTTGGAGAAATCTCGCCTCGTCTGGCCCATGGTCACTGTGCAGTAGTCCAGAACACTGAAAACACCTAAAAGACGCTCAGGAATCACCATAATGTCGTACTTTTGCTTGTAAGACATAATCAGAAACTCAAGCAGACGCCGATTGTAAAGGTATTTCTGGTACTTTTCGTTTTCTGCACCAAATTCTGCCTCGGCTTGCCGAAGACGGGCCTCCAGAGACCGCAGCAACGCCAAAAGCTCCTCCAAATTTCGGCCACCACTAGAAATCCGCGCCCGTAACGTTAATTCTTGAGCATCACAGTCCTGGGACTGTTTTAGTGTCTCGGAAACGGCTTTTTCGGCATTCTGGATCTCTCGGTCCACGGATTGTTGAGTTTCCTGCATTTTGGCCACCTCTGCTGCTTGAGTATCGAGTTTCTCCTGAAGAAGAGCCAATTCAGCTCGTTTTTTCTCAAGAGCAGTATCGGTTTTCGCCAAATGAGACAATCTCTGGATCTCTTTCTCGTTATTTTGCCTCTCCAAAGCGATTTGCAGGGCTTTTTCGTCCAAAAAGGCATCTAATTGCGTCCGAACAGCCTCCAACTCGGCCTGCATGGTTTGGCGAGCCTCCAAGACTTCGGTATCGTCATTTTCAAGCTTGGACTTGACCTCGTTCTCCACCTCGAACCTAGATTCCCGCAAGAACTCATCTTTTTCCAGGCGGATTTTCTGAAGTTTTTGGTTGATTTCATGTTCCTCTCGTTCGACCTTCTTGGTGATTTGATTCAGGAGAAATTCAAACCTTCCTTCAGACTCCAGTATGGTCTTTTCAAGCTCCCTTACCTCGGTCTTCAAGGCCTTATATAGGAGTCTGAACTGTACGGTTTCTTCTTCAACCAGAGCCAAAGCCACTTCAGCCTGAGCAATCTCCACATCTAGCTTTTCATTCTCTCTAACCAACTCATCGGTGTATGCACTCTCGTTTTCATGGACGCCGATTTTCGGCGAAAGCTGGCCATATTTTCTGCTTCCGCCATCACTGCTTGTGATTCGGGTCTTGAGATTAAGATTATTATTGATGGACAAGAGCCGTTTATACTTGTCAGCGTTTGAAGCGGGGATTTCCGCCCACGGCCTGGATATTTCGGGAGTATTACGTCCAGAACTTGGAGATTTCGACTCAAAGTCCTGGGAGTCCCCAAAATGGTTTTCTGTATCGTTGGAAGTATAAGAATTGGAATCAGGGACAGAGGATCTTAGGTCTGAGGTCTCGAAACTTAGTCTCTGGCTAAGACCCCTTGGTTTCTTCAAAGCCTCAAAACTCAACCTCTGACTAAGGCCTCGTTGTTTCTCCAGATCGGGTTTCAAAACAGGAATGAAGGAGCCGCGGTGGTTCATTTTCGATGGTTTGGGAGAAGTGACGATCTTGACCATCAGAAAACCAAGCGAGTTGCGACGGCGTTTGGGGGAGCGGGGGTTGTTTTTAGGGGAGGCGATTTCGCTAAGCACGCGTCGGTGGCTTGTTTCAGTCATGGTGTTTCAGGATGTTTAGATGTTTCAGGTTTGTTTCAGATTTATGTCTAGTTCAGGTGTTTGGTGATGACTGTTTGTATGTGGTGTTCTGGTGTGGACTGTTTCAGGTTTGGGACGGTAGTGTTTCAGATTTAAAACGGTGGTGTTTCAGATTTGGGATGGTGGTGTTTCAAATTTTAGAGTGTTCGGATTTTAAAAAGCTGCCTTTTCGCTTGCATGGGATGTGGGTCTGCTTCACACATGTTTCAGTCCTGAGACGCTTCGCATGTTTGGGGGTTGTATATGCAGGTATAAACAAACAAAGCCGCGAAACACCCCACTATATAAATCAGGTAAAGTTCGCAGCCATTTTCCCTCTCATTTTTTTTGGCCAAACTAGCAGCATCAAATATCAGGGCTTTACTATGGGCTGTTTCTTGGATGAACAGAACCTTACCTGAATCATTAGAGGGGCAACTTGAGCACTGTTAAGATAATAGCAGAAGAGGGAACCCAAGATTTTATGGATTATTCTCGGACTAGATAACTGAGGATTTTATGGAGGACTCTTAATATAGCAAGTTGGAGTTTAAAGGAGGTTGGGGAATGGTAAAAGTGGCTTGGATTAAGAAACTGCAGGAAGAGAACAGCATGATTGATCGAGACGATTGAATGTTAGATTGACCTAAAGGTTTTTGAACGTTGGGTTAAGGTGACTGAAGAGAAGCTAAACAGTCGGTTTTATATTTTTTGTCCAAGTTCAGCCAAGACAAAAGACCACAAAAATAGAGAAAAACCTCAAATTGTATTCAATACCGAACAATAAAAAAGAAAGGCTCCTTCAAAGATGGACTTGGGCTAAGAAATTGAGCAGAATTGTCAGATTGTCAAATTGCTTATTGTCCATATAACTTAGAATGTCACTGAATGGTGGTGCTACTGGATGGTGCGTCTTATTGTACAACATCTTAGTCTAATAGCTATTTTAAGATTTAAGCCAAAAAATTTCTTGGTATAAACATTGTGGTGGAAAAAGGTTACAGGAAATTACATTTAGGTGAATACATTGATGCTCTATTATTGGCTTATGGACATGATGAATGTCGTTCAAATGTTATACCAGCGAACACAAAAGGGTTCGAGAACTATACAAGTCAAAGACATGATGAACTTTGTGATGGAACGGAATACCGATCTATATTTGGTACATTACTGTTCTTTCCGATCCCCCTGTTCCTCCCGTCCTGGGTCCTGTTCAATTTTCTGTTGTCCAATTGGCTGAGTGAGCTCCATGGGAACTTCTTCCTCGGGATCAGAATCTTCATTTTCCAGCTCTGCACTGAGATACTCCTCCAGCTCAGGACGCACATTTTTGCCGCAAACATTGTTCGTTTTGATATCAAATTCATTTTGTTAAAACTTTCAAGATAGCTAAAAGCTCCTATGGACATATTTGGCACCTTGCAAAAGGGTACTTCGGTGTCTTAGAGGAACAACGACATTTGTACTTATGTACGAGTCCTCCACAAATCGACATCTTGTTGCGTATTCTGACGCAAGATTTGCTTCGGAACCTGATGAAGTATATCGATCGGGTACAGGTTACATGATAATGTTTGGCGGATCGCCAGTACTGTGGAAGTCCAAGTTACAGAAACATGTTGCCGTCCCTACCCTCAATGGTAACGCAACTTAAGTTCGGCCATAAAACCGAACGCACCAATAATATATTTATCGGGTTTGCAGGGGTATTACACTAGGTTTCAAGGAATACTAGCCGTCATAAAAGCAACAAAAATTCCAAGTGTTGAACACCTTTATTTTGTTTTTGGGTGGCTGAACGACCTTACATACAACATATGGATTGCATATAATCCGTGGACTGCCTCCTTCATTTCAGCCACAAACGATTTGAAAAGGGTGTAGGACTTAAAAGTCCATTAAACTATACCTTCCCAGAGTCATACGTCTGTGGGCTTGTTTTGAGTTTGTTTCATGACCAAGTCTTATGTGCAAACACATACATATCCCTGTGTTTACATATATGGTGATAATTAGAAAGATATGGACTTCTAGATCCCACAAGTGCTACTGTGTTCTATGAAACGACAGTACCTGTACATTTCAGGAGTCTATATTACTATGGCAAACACACTACATCAACTACTGAACCACTAACACCATGCTCAAACAGTTGATCCCGATCAGGAGAACCCCATCAAATTCAAAATGGCTCCTCGATATTATACAGACTCCTCATAGTGACACCCGACTCACCTCAGAGTCACTGGGGTCTTTGGCGAGTGGACGGTGTCATATTCTGGACTTAAGGGTTTTGGTGGTAGACAACCCTAACCAAAGCTAGATCCTAGACTACTCCTACTAATATTTTTTGGCACTGATACAAGACCTGAGGTGAGTATCTCTCCATCAAATCCTTTGATGAGTTGAGCTCGGTGCCGAAATGTGTGGCAACATTGACCGAGCCTGTCAGCCAGTCCAAGAAGTAAATGCTGAGGTTTTGCCTGTGCTTGGTATTTTCTGTGCTTGGTATTTTCTGTGCTTGGTATTTTCTGTGCTTGGTATTTTCTGTGCTTGGTTTTGCCTGTTCTTGGTTTTGCCTGTGCTTGAGGTTGGCTTGTTCGTGTGTCTGGGTTTGTATTGGTGAGCATGTTCTTTTGGAGGAGGTGGAGGGAATCATTGAAATAGTGCGCTTGCTAGGAGTACGCAATATTTTGGGCTTCTTTAACGCTGGCATATTGGAATGACTCTTCAGTTTTTTTAACGGATTTCTACTGTCATGTGAATTGCTAAGTTTGCGTTTAAATGGCTCCAAAACAGGGCACATGTTAATCTTGTTTATCTTCACGATATTCAGCACCAAAATACCAAGCTGAAAGATGCAGGTAAGTGGATTATCAAAGTCTCTCACCAAGTGGCACAAGCTGTTACTATGCTGTTTTGAACCCTCGACTATGACTTATTGGTCTTCTGCGCGTCTGTTGGGTTTAAGAGGGGAAAAGGAAGTTGCAATGAGACTTACAAAGATACCTTAAGGGACTTCCAGAGAGATATGCAAAGATGCTTTAAGGGAGTTCCAGTAAAACTGACAAAGATGCTTTAAGTACCTGGAACTCGTGTTTGAAAACCTGGTTGTTTGGGCTATGAATCTGTTGGACAAAATAACTCTTACACTTGAAATATCTGATGGTCTTAGAACTCATTCAGATAATTACACACAGATGCAGGAGGACTATGTACCTTTTGGAGTGAAGCAGAAAGAAAGTACAATAAGTGAAGAGGATAACGGACAAGAAAATTCTTATTATCAAATGAAATTATTTCTATAAGTGCTAAGAAAGACATTAAGGAAGCTTGTTCTGATCCTGAAGTGCAGATGTGATACAACAGTTGACATTGTACTACACAAGAAGTTGTGTACTCTAATTGAAGCAATTTTGGTGACTAATTCAACCAAAGAAAACACTCGGTTGCGGCCATACCATGTGGAAAATACTGTTTCCCGTCCGATCAACGTTAGTCAAGCCACTTAGGGCCACAGTGAGTAATGCAGTGGGAGACCATGTGTGAAATTGTGGTGCTGCAATCTTTTTGCCCTGAGATACTGTGTTATACTGTCTACCTGTCTTCCTCTCACTGTCTTCTAGGACCTGTATACACGTGTAATAGTACCTGGGACTTTTCTACTTATGGCTGCAAATTAGCAGAGCCATTGTCCAGAACTCACAGCAGTACACTGTACCAGTTTATCTTTTCTGACGAACACATCAGCTAGCCCTGTTTCCCGTTCTAGTCGTCAGTCTGGTTGTTTTATCATACATGTGTTTCATGTTCCATTTGTTTCGGGTGCCTGCAGGAATGCATATCCCCAGGGTATATAAGAGTGAGGTCCCCCCCCTCATCAGCCAGGGACTTTTTTTCTCTACCCACAATACTCACCATGAACAAATAGGTTGATGGATAAGGCTGATATTTTATGCTGAGACTTTATGCTGAGACTTTATACTTTATGCTGATCAATAAGGCTGATCAATTTGGCTATGGAACATTCAATATAAGTGACAACATAATGACAACCTGACGATCTCTGGTGACGATTTGGGAATCATTAATTTTGATAACTACGTTTTCTTGGATTCTAGTTGCATTAACTACCCCATTTACCATGTTCATTCGCATATGATTCCTCCAAGGAACTTTCCAATGAAAGAATGTGAGCTATTTATTTAGTGTTTGGAGGAGAGGTGGCGTGGCTGCGAAAACCAGAAAAAACAATAGATGAGGGTTGAAACTGTTATATGGATTGTGACGGTCTTGAATAAAATGATTGTCAGGAATATACTTTGCTAGGATTATACATCGCTAGTATTATACAACGTGGGCTCAAATACCTCAATAGGTGAAGCACTGTCTAGGGTGGAGTCGAACCCATTTCATGAGGTTTCCTCGTGGTTGCAGGTTGGCAAGACTTTATGATAATTCCTGGAGGCTCTTTTTTCCCTGGTGGTCGCATGATGATCCAAGATCAGGTTCATTTCCAGGTTACGGTGGTTGGAGTGGTTTTACAATAAGTTCTTGACCTCTTCATGTCATGTCTTTCCCGTACATGAAGTCCCTTTACGATTCTACTATTTGTCTACTACTAAACCCCAACCCTTTATACCATTCCCTATACCCTCAGGTGCATGATACTCTTGCATGATACTCTTGCTTTTCTAGTAAGATAGTCAGGGGGTCGTGCCCGACCCAAAACCACCAGACCTCCAATTAAAAACAAAAAAAAAATTATACATACAAATACAAGTATATCTATTGATAAATACATAGAACGCTGCATAGGTAAACCGCATTATCTATATGTTCTATTGGGTATGTACAAGCATTCCATTCAGTGACTGACATCAGTTCAGTTGAAGTCACGTGACTGCAAGTTCCGGGTCATGGCCGGGAGTGCTATGCGGATGCCATCCAAGGCCTTAGACATTTTGATCTGGCAGCCCAAACGAGAGGTTTCCGTGAGGCCAAAAGCAAGGTCCAACATATCGTTTTCGTCATCGTCGGGTTCAGGGATCTCGTCGTAGAACTCAGGGTCCACGATCACGTGACACGTCAGGCACGCGCACGACCCACCACATGCGCCTTCCATATCTAAATTATATGATTGGGCAATGTCCAAGATATTATCGCCCTCGGCCACCTCGAATGTCTGCTGCAGGCCATCCTTGGAAATGAAGGTCACGTGGAGCTCCTCGCCGTCTTTGGGCTTATGGATGTGGTTGTGCAGGAGCGCCGATGTCGATGAGAAGGCCCGGACTGCCCGCGGAGAGGAGATGTACGGGTTTGTGGGTGGAATTCTGGATCCAGTAGAAACGGATCTCTTACTAGATCCGGGGCTATGGGATCCGGGGCTGTGGGAGGTGGGGCTATGAGATCCGAGGGCACTGACTCTTGAAGTGAGAGATCTGGCGATAGCAGCTTGAGATCCGGTTGTGGTAGTTCCGGTCCAGGTAGATCCCATGGTGGGGCTGGAGGTAGTGGAGCCGGAAGTAGGAGAACCGAGGGCAGTAAAATTAAGAGACCCGGCCACAAACTTCCCGGCCACATGGCCACTTCTAATACCCCGTGTCATTGACCCGAAGGAGGCCGTTCCAAGTCTGTGCATAGTAGAAGGCGTACGGATGATTGAGCCATTGAGATTTTGCACTAATGGGTGTTTTGGGCGGTGCACGACCTACGTAGTGTATAGTGAGTGATTGTACTAAAATATAGTAAAGTTTAGTGAGCGTAGATCCATTGTAGTATAGTGTACTATGATAATAGTTTTGGCTAGAGTAAGACTGAAATATAGGAAAGGTTAGTGAGTAGTGATAATACAGTAGAGTGGTGAGTAGTGAGTAGTGAGTAGTGAGTAGTGAGTAGAGTAGATAGAAGAGGTAGAGTGTGGAGTAATAATCAGGTCAAAACTTATAACCAATTGATCATACGCCACGACCATACCATTTACTGTGATGGTCAATTCAAATCATCAGAACTTTTCTGATATAAATAATTCACGTAGTTTCCAGATCACATATTGGAATGGTCATTGATCTGATTATTGTTCATGAGACCTGGTCCTTTTATTACATGACCTTCTAGTTAGAAAATATCATCAGACCACGTAATGATGTCTTTCCATGTCTGGTCCCATTCTACACCAACTTACGATCTGGTCATATGCTACACCAACTGACTATCTGGTCATATGCTACACCAACTGACTATCTGGTCATATGCTACACCAACTGACTATCTGTTCATATGGCAATTGGTAGTAGTAGTACTACAGTATAGTAGTAGTAGTAGTAGTACAGTATAGTAGTAGTAGTAGTACTACAGTATAGTAGTAGTAGTACTACAGTATAGTAGTAGTAGTAGTAGTACTACAGTATAGTAGTAGTAGTACTACAGTATGGTAGTAGTAGTAGTACTACAGTATAGTAGTAGTAGTACTACAGTATGGTAGTAGTAGTACTACAGTATAGTAGTAGTAGTACTACAGTATAGTAGTAGTAGTACTACAGTATAGTAGTAGTAGTAGTACTACAGTATAGTAGTAGTAGTAGTACTACAGTATAGTAGTAGTAGTACTACAGTATGGTAGTAGTAGTACTACAGTATAGTAGTAGTAGTACTACAGTATGGTAGTAGTAGTAGTACTACAGTATGGTAGTAGTAGTAGTACTACAGTATAGTAGTAGTAGTAGTACTACAGTATAGTAGTAGTAGTAGTAGTAGCAGCGTTTCAGAGAACGCGCCAGGTATGATTTTAACAAAAAGGGATTTTAACAAAAAGGGATTTCAACAAAAAGGGATTTCAACAAAAAGGGATTTCAACAAAAAGGGACTTCAACAAAAAGGGATTCTACCAAAGAGATAAACCCGTACACCCCAAGGAGATCTGGTGGGTCTGGATCTGGGAGGCATCTTGGTATGTCTCCCTAGGTAGAGATATTCGATTAGTTAACTCATAACAGGTGTAGCGAAGGCCTCATTATATATATGGGAGTCGGCCTTCACTGACCCTTGGTTGCCACCCTTGGTTGCCACCCTTGGTTGTCCTGACAATCAAGTGTGGGGAAACTAGTAGAGACGTCGGTGCTATTTTCCAACAGAGATAATTATTATATAATAATAAAACGTATTGAAATAGAATACGGAATTTATGTTATATATAAATACATCTAGGTATATAATATTTTATATTATGAATCAATATCTTATTAGATAAATAGGTATATGTTGTTGGAAATTTGTTATTATATGTTATATTATTATATTCTTGTTTTTTAATACATATATTGCCTAAACTATCATCCGTTGATGGTTCCTCAAGAGAGGAATCGGAGTGGCTTATGTACCTTTGAGAGAAACGTGGAACCGAAAAACTCTCTACCAGAACAATCTTGGGGGTGTACAGAAACAGAGAGCAACAGATATGAAACAGAGCAACAGATATGAAACAGAGCAACCGATATGAAACAGAGCAACCGATATGAAACAGAGCAACAGATATGAAACAGAGCAACAGATATGAAACATATGAAACAGAGAGCAACAGATATGAAACAGATATGAAACATATGAAACAGATATGAAACATATGAAACAGATATGAAACATAGTCAAAATAAGGCCTCATGATAAATCATCATGTTATGTTATGCGCACATGACTTCCTTCTCAACCCAGTCCATTTCCTTAATTAATATGGAAGCGATGTCGATCCTCATAGTATAATCATGCTGTTGAAAAACAGGAGCCGCGGCTCCATGTTTCCCTGAGACCGCAATCATTCAAGTGACTGAGGTCATGTGAAGGCTCACCCTAATTTAAAAAAGGACAAGCTCCCGCTATTCTATAACACCACCAAAAATATATACACCACCAAAAATATATACACCACCAAAAGGAGGACATACCAAGATGTCTCCCGACACCAGACCCACCAATATTAACTAGTGTCGAGGTACTAATGTCTACTGAGGACATTAACTAGTGTAGAGGCACTGATGTCTACTGAGGACCTGGGTAAATTCTCAACACTTGAATAATCCTCCTAGCGACAATCTCCTCCTTATGTTAGAAATGTGCTCATCTGCTTATGCATTCAGTGTTAATTCTAACACTTGCATGCTCCTCCATTGACGAACCGTAGGGCACGTGAACCTGAACGTTTCTCAAGGTGCCAACAGCCACGTGATCGTGCGGTACACATGTCCCGCAAGTTCAACAGAACCGACTGACACTAAGTACTCAATTAAATGGATTTGGCTAACGAAACAATGGTTCCAAGGTGTGTGCCCCGAGTTTAAGTGTTTATTATTTTCAACGCTAGGTCCTGTATTCTTATGCCAGGTCCCGGTAAACCGTCGAATAACTTGGAACGATTATGTTGTGGTCTCTAATAACGCTGATTAATGCAGGTTTCCAGTATTTATCTCAGTTTCCTGTATTCTTACCTGAATCTGAATCCCGAGTCCCGGAATGTCAGAATGTCAGAATGTTAGAATGTCAGAATGTCAGAATGTCAGAATGTCAGAATGTCAGAATGTCAGAATGTCAGAATGTCAGAATGTTAGGATGTCAGAGTCTCTGAATACCAGAATGCCTCTCGGAATCTCGATACCCTGAATACCCAAATCCCAGACTACCCTGCTTTCAGACTGAACTCTTATAATCTTGTACAGAAATATTCGCCGAGGAGACAATGTCCAGAGCTAAACAATAGACAGCGCTCGGCCCACATTATTTTGCTTCAACAAAGGCCAACATTGTGTAACCGACCCTGTTTATATGCAGTCAGGTGAACGCCATGTTCAACCCACCCTGCATTCTTAAGCTGTGCCCCTCAACTTGTCCACTTTCCCAACGTCTATGACCTGCATTTACTACCTGCCCAACTTCTATGTTGAACTTCTGAACTCTTTGGCCTACTTTAAGGAGTGGAGTTTTTCGAACTGACACTTTCAAATGGTGGCAAGATAGGGACTATACGACTATACAGAAGTATATCTGAATATATAGAAGTATACCTGAATATACTTCTTGGGACTATCCATTATTTTACTCTCGGCATCGTAAGGGTGTGGAAACAGGCGGGGCAACCGTGGAGGAGAAGTTATTTTTTTGCTTTATCACATGGCGCAGAAATTTACTCTTCATCACAGGAGAACCACTCAAGCTATCAAAGGGGGCATCACAAACCTCTGCCGTGAATTCTAAAGAGGGAGGCGGATTCAAGATTTTGCTTTATGGTCTTTTCCTAAAAACATCTTCATGGTCTTTTCCCAATATTCATGTTTTCATTTGAGACTCCCTCATCTGAAGTCTCAAAATTAAAGCATGTTCAAATGGTGAAGCTGATCCGCGCAGCGAACTGCTATCCAATTAAGATTATGAGAAAATACTCATAAATTTATTAAAGCTTAGCATTCGCACAGCGCTTTGTCTGGAGATATGTCCTTATTGAGAGAATTTCGTGCAAGACGCCTGCACCTACCCAGACGTCTATTGATTCAAGGACGCTTACCAAACCCCTCTTTGTGGCTAAATGGAAAATGGAACCGGCGCGCTCAAATCATTATGTTTCATATAGCATGTTGTTTTCCCAAAGGATATAAAGGCCCCAGGTTCCTATGATTTGCTTACCCATCAACAATGTTAACAAAACACTTCTTTCTTTTGCCATTAGTGGTAATGGTCTCAGCTGCACTCTTATCCTCCATTCATGAGCCGTTGGAGAAACACAAGGGATTTAAAATGGACTTGTCAATTTCTAACGGAGATCTTTATGCGGGTGGCTCTTCGTACCAAAACTCTGACTTGGTCAAGCGGGGTAGCGGCTCTGGCACACTTCCACTCTTCCAAACTGATAAAATTTACACCACCGAACTCTACATGGGCTCAAAAGGAGAAAGGGTGAAGGTTGCTATCGGTCTAAACAGTGGTAATACATGGGTCATGGACCGCAGAGTGATTTGTCAACACAATACAAAGAGAGAAGTAAGGTCAAAACGTGATATTCGGGAGCACGAACCTGAGGACTCACTGAGTCTGATAACCAGTGGAGCTGACAAAGCAAAGATATCAGAAAAAAAAACGTCCAGTCATCAGGATATAAGTAAGAGAGGCAGAAGCAATTGCGTGTTCTGGGGTACCTTCGACTCGGCCAGGTCTAAAACGCTCAAGGTACGCCAATCCAATCCTCTGTTCTCTGTGACGTATTCTGATGATACGTTTGTTGAAGGTGTTTGGGTCTCTGATTTGGTTGGAACAGTAAAAACAATGGTGAACTTAACGTTCGGTGTTGCCAAAAAATCTCTGCGTATGTTCGGGATGTTGGGACTTGGGCGTCTAGATGACACTGCAATGAACAGGCAAAATGGAAAGATGTATGCAAACTTCCCAGTGGCTTTGAAGAATGCGGGTTATATCAGAAGGTTGACTTACTCTTTGCTCATGGGTGGACGAGATTATCGAAGTGGCTCCATTCTTTTTGGTGCCGTGGATTATAGGAAGTATGCTGGAAGATTGCGAACCGTTCCGATGGTAAACGGGGGAAAAGGCTCAATAGTTGTTATTCTTGACAAAATTTACTTGGAAAACTCTGACCAGAAAGTTGTTCTTTTGAACGAGCCAATTGGAGCTACGTTCGAGTCGAGTTTTAATCATCAGTTGCTTCCAAGAAATGTGTTTCTCGCCTTGGCTGAGCTGATGCTGGGAGAGCGCTGGTCAGGAAGTAACACTTATAAAGTGGATTGTGGATACAGGACCAGTGCGGGTGACATAGTCTACGAATTTTCCGGCATTAGGATAAAAGTTCCAGTGAGAGACTTGGTGTTGGAATCCAACGGCATATGTTACTTGGAAGTTTGGGCCGGATACTCGAGTGATAACAAGCCAATGGCTCTTTTGGGAAATGTTTTTTTCCGGAAAGCCTACTTTACCGTTGATTTGGAAAGAAATGAGGTTTCAATGGCCCAAGCAAAATTCTCCTACGGAGAGGAGTTGGTGGAGGTCGTCAACTCCATTCCGGGGGCCGTGAGAGCTGAGCGGTACTGGTCTACTTCAACAGTCGACAGCGTTAGTAAACCAACGGTTGCTAAGTTTGAGATTGAAACCGATGAATGATTGAAGATCGGGATCTATGAGTTGCAAATGAGTCGGTGATTTTTAAGAGTCAATGAACTTGGAAGGCAATGAACTTGGGAGACAATGCAGAGTAAAAATTTGGTTTTAAACTGGAATTTTTGTCTTTGTTTTGAGACCGTGTGTTGTTTCAGACCGATTGTTGATTTGGACATTGTGTTAATTCAGACGTGTGTTGTTTTTGACATTGTGTTAATTCAGACTTTGTGTTGTTTCAGAGTGGACTTTCGTGCGGGAAAGTGAAGATTCGATATTTGTACAAATCTTCGGAACTGGGTGACTCCAATTGGTAAGCTATTATTTTATGCTACAAGATGATGCTTCCAATTTTAGTGAGTGCGGTTGTTGGTTTTAGATTTGATTTCTTCCATGAATTCTGAATGGTGTGGATCTCAAGACTGCCGGGAGAATTTATGATGGGCCCGAAATTGCGGTTCCATTAACGAGTTCTGACGCTTTGAATTCCAACTAACTTTAATCATTGTGTTACTCCTTTCCCCAAGTAGAGGTACCTTGAAATCCGAAGCCTCGGCCAGAGTTAAGACCATTGGAAAGATTATACAAATATTCTGACTTCAATTGACCTCCTACTGATATAACGTATAAGCACCACCATATATTTTGTACAGAAGTTACGAGGTCAAAGGGAGTGTACTACACTACACCATACACCATACACCATACACCATACACCATACACCATACACCATACACCATACACCATACACCATACTACACCATAATAGGTAGAGCAACAGTATATAGTATGTACCACACAGTTGGTAGAGTATACAGCATAGACTATAGAGTATAGTGGTATATGTTGCGCTTTAGCACGCCTTCCGGTACAGACGAACTGATACATGATTGGATTTAGATAACCCTATCAAATGAGGGACTTTGGTAATCATATCCAAATATTAAATCCTTCAGATAAGTTTATGCATTATATTCTATCATGTATTAGTTAATTGGTAATACTTGCAAATAAGATTCGATCATGTATTAGTTAATTGGTAATACTTGCAAATGATTCGATCATGTATCAGTTAATTTGTAATACTTGCAAATGATTCGATCATGTATTAGTTAATTGGTAATATTTGCAAATGTACTAATTTAACCGGTATCAATCCCGAAGAAGAGGAATAGTATCAAGATGACTACAACTATGGGAACTACACCAACTGATGTAGAGAGTGTGACTTCACCCTATTTGAAGACACACTTGACTAAGAAACTTGTCTCACTTCCTAAACACCTGACAATCTTGCTGAGTGCGCAACTGCAAAAGGTTCAAAAGATGTCAATATTTTAAATAAAGATGTTGATCTCAAAGAGAAATGAGATAAATATTCCTGAAAATTTCAAAGATTTAAAAAAAAATTAAAAAATTAAAAAATTAAAAAATTAAAAAATAAAAAAATTAAAAAATAAAAAAATAAAAAAATAAAAAAAATAAAAAACGTGATTCGAACACGTGGACTTTTAGGTCTTAATAAATAAAAGAAAATAATCAAATAAGATTTGTTTATGCTTACTGTTATGTTCTTTATAACGTGTATTGCCTACACTTGTATCCGTTGTGGTTCCTCAAAGAGAGGACCGAGGTGGCTTATATAACGTTGAGAGAAACGTGGAACCGGAAAACTCTCCACTACATGTCAACGAGTACCTAGCATGTACGCACCTCAGGTACTTTGTGGATATGTTATATCTCTGCCGGTTAAAGTCTTGACTTTCCCTTGCATATTGAAGAGAAATGATGGGGAGAATTTAGGGAGCGGAATTAAGGGAAATAAATTTAGGGAGCGGAATTAAGGGAAATAAATTATGGGAAATGAATTATGGGAAATGAATTATGGGAAATGAATTATGGGAAATGAACTATGGGAAATGAATTATGGGGAAGAATGGAGGTGGAGATTCAAAAGGTGGGTTCTTGATCCATGAAGAGCTATGTGCAGGATGAGAGTAGGTGAAGAGTCTTCACCCACGTCGACAATGTCGCACTTTGGGACTCGTAAGGTGCAACTTACATATCCCTGTATATTAATATACACTAAAACATAGGTTGAAACTAGAACAATGGTACGGCTTGTTCTAGAACATTCGAAAGAAGACCACCGATGCCCGAAATGCCGAGACCGCCGAACGCCTTGATACGGCGTTTGCCGGGGAAACGTTGAGATCAGACATCGTAGGTTCATCTAGCACTTACATATTAAATGCCACACCTACATATTGAATGCCACACTTACATATTGAATGCCACACTTACATATTGAATGCCTTTTTCTAATCTTAGCTCCAAGAAAGCTAAATTCGTTCCTTAAGGATTACGAATCAAAATTTAAATAATGAGAAAAAGATATAGTATTATAGCAATTGATTATATGTTATAAACTTCCAAAGTTAGTTTTAAATACATTGTTAAAAATTATAATTCCTTTTTTTCGACCTCTACTTGCTACAATTTTACAATTCTACTTAAGTGTTTAAAATGTCTATAAAAAATCTAGATATTACTCTAAATAAAAAAATAGTTGCTGCGACCAGGAGGACGAGTCTAGCCGGCCAATTTGTTATCGTTAACTTATTTAATACTAACTTCAATAATGTTCATGTTTATTAAAAATAAGACTTGATATTTTACCTAAAAGGTGATTTATTCGTGTAACTCTATTGCTGTGTAAATTAGTTAGGCGTGACTTCTGTTTCACAACTGATACCGCTGAGCTCAGATCAGAGCGGGATCCTCTATATATATAGTTAGTCCGGGGACTCTTGAACGATCCCTGTCCTTGATCAATCTCTCTCACCTACATTGTCATTTCCAAGACCTTGCTCAGAGCCAGATGAGAGTTAGACGAGATTTCGATGTGAGTTAGATGGAGTTAGAAGGAGTTAGAAGTGAGCTGGACAAGACCTGGACAAGACCTGGACGAGACCTGGACAAGACCGGGACGAGAGCCCATAGAGTCTGAGCTCTAGCTTTGTCTCCCTTCAACAATACCCATCATTG
This sequence comes from Metschnikowia santaceciliae, assembly GCA_002374485.1. NCBI lineage: Eukaryota > Fungi > Ascomycota > Pichiomycetes > Serinales > Metschnikowiaceae > Metschnikowia > Metschnikowia santaceciliae. The sequence continues at coordinate 755 of NKZN01001430.1, read as the reverse complement.
TTTCCTCTGGATGCCTTCACATGAACATGCAGTACCCACACCTGTGCTGCTCTCTCAAGTTCATCAGGCACATGTTGCGTGTTCCAACAGTATAGACTATATGCTAGAGGGTATGACTACAGTATGTATATAGACTAGGGTGTATGGAGTAGTATAGAGTAGTAGAATAGTATATACTAATATAGACTAGTTCAGAGTAGTACACTGTAGAGTACACTGTGGAGTACACTGTAGAGCACTGTAGAGTAGTAGACTAGTACAGACTAGTAAAGTAGTGGACTACTAAAGTAGTGGACTAGTACAGATTTGTTATGTTCTTTATAACGTGTGTTTGTCTAATCTTGTATTCGTTGATGATTCCTCAAAGAGAGGAACCGGAGTAGCTTATATAACTTTGAGAGAAACGTGGCATCGAAAAACTCTCCATTAGAACAATGGTAGCCATCATTGTACGAAGTACTATGATGACCATTGCAAACCCACTATGATGGCTGCAAACTCAGTATCATGCCCATCATAGTATTTCGTACAATGATGGCCTGGCCATTGTAACAATCGGACTGAAGGCTTCATAATAGCTGCATAGGCAGGGCCTTGCCTATGGTGGATCTAACAAGATTAGAGTAGTAGACTAGTAGAGTAGTATGTACTAGTATAGACTAGTAGACTAGTAGACTAGTACAGAGTAGTAGACTAGTACAGAGTAGTAGACTAGTACAGAGTAGTAGACTAGTACAGAGTAGTAGACTAGTACA
>NKZN01001429.1:0-21164 GCA_002374485.1 Metschnikowia santaceciliae | reverse complement strand
TGTCTCACTTCCAGAGGGCAGAGCTGGGGGATTTTCCTCTCAATCTCAGCTATGACCTTGTCACCATGGTCCGAGACAGTGAGCGTCGGTTCGGGTAATGGGAATGATTCAGAGACATTTCTTGAAATCCCTTTGACTGTTTTGAAGTCACTTGTCTCTGCTGGCTTGAGTGTGCTGATATTGTAGACTCTGGCATTAGAGAATTTGACGTGCTTCTTTGGAACTCGCTTTGGAGGCAGCAAGTCGGGAATCTGAGCTGCATCCAACTTTGTACATGGACTCAAAGCATTCTTAGGACGAGAAACAGCGACTTGCTTCGAACGCCTATTCTCAAAGGCTTTCAGATGGTCAAGCTCCTTGTTGAGCTTCACACGAAACTTCGAAATCTCTTGTTTTTCTTTGTAGTGAGCCCGAGAAACGGCCACAAACTGAGCGGGGCTCATATCCCCGTAGGGATTATTGGAAGGATCATTCCAGTTGATCAAGTCGTCGCTCACTCGTTTGAAACCCACTCTCAATGCAAACACTCTGAGCTTGCAAAAAGCGCGACTCGCGGAAATGCGGCGCACTTTCTGGTCCTCAACCGGACACTCCTGGAAACTGCACACCGGCGTTCTTTGGATGTAGCATGCATTGTGCTTTTTCCAGAGTCGGATTTTGTCAAGTAGGCGGCTCCATTTCTTAGTAGCTTGAAAGTGGGCCGCGTGCTTGTTTTGTTGCCTCTTGAGGTTTTTGAGTACCGGGACCGGAGTCGCGTTTTCGCACCCAATTCCAGGTGAAGCAGGCATTTCCTTGTTGAACAAGGCAATTCCCTTTGGCAGGAACAAGCCCTGGAGTTTTTCCTTGAAGGTGGCCTTTGGCTTTTGTACAGTCAAAGAAGATTTCATAGTGGTTTGGTGTCCCTGATATGTTGTTGCCCCCCTTAAAGTGTCAAATATCAAAGTTTCGGGCGACTCTGAGGCAGACACCACCTCGGAATCCCATATATTGAGACGTTTCTTCACAGAGCTAAACTCACTGTTTCTAGTAGTAGCTCTGTCGGTTGTAGAGGGTTNTCCCATATATTGAGACGTTTCTTCACAGAGCTAAACTCACTGTTTCTAGTAGTAGCTCTGTCGGTTGTAGAGGGTTTCATGTTGTCTTTGAAGTGAGGGCCTCTCTTTCCACTTTTTGTGGTTGCGAAAGCTGGTTGGTGTTGTCTCATGGAGAACACGGTTGGAATTAATTTCGAAACTTATGTAAGCGAAACGAATTCAAGGGGATTGGAATTTCTTGTCTGGTGTCGAAGCATCAAAAGGCAAAGCGTTCTTTGTGTGATGGTGGAGGCGGAGATAAGAAAGGTGGTTGTACAAGAGACCAGTTTACCTCAATCCGCGAGAATAAGCACATACTCTACATCACAAAAAGCAGCACACACTGATATGCACATACATCTGGGTAATGTAATACAGAATTGAGGATTTTGGAAATTTTGGGACTTTTGGGACTTTTGGAAATCTCTGGGTAATTATGATTTGATAATAGAATACGACAGAGTAGTACATAAGCCACGACTCAATAATACGCTAAATATATGAGTCCGTGACTTTTGTTCCTATTTGTTCCCACCTAAAATCCTAAAACAAAAATTGTAAGATATTCCCGTGAATTTTATGACGTAGGCCCTGTTGGATTATTGTGAGTGTAGAACTTGATATCTGCACATTGAGATTTCTGGAGAGAGTTTGATTTGAATTACGTATTAGACTAACTTTGATGATAAAATTTATAAATTAAATTAGTTCCTTCTCATATCATATTTAATATTGAATTAGGGAATAAACCAAAGAAAATAGTAGGTAATATTAAAGCTCACATTAAGAAACTTTCTCTATAAGTACAATCAGCTGTTAATGAAATATAAGGTGTTTTAATACCTCCAGTTAATCTATTAGTAATTTTCATTTGATATGAAGCAGATAATAGAACAGATAATGCAGCTAAAGCACCAAAAATAGGAGCTCTATTAATAGACCCACTTAATGATAACATTTCACCAATAAAGTTTAAAGATAATGGTGTACCAGTATTACAGAAACTTAATATAATTAAATATACAGCTAATCATGGCATATAAGTTAATAAACCTTGATAATAATAAATTAATCTATTATGATATCTATCATATAATATACCACCAACTATAATAAATAAACCTGGAGATACAAAACCATGAGCTAAAGATAAAACTAAACTACCTGATATTCCAGTTAATGTATTAGATAATATACCTAATATACATACTCCCATGTGGGAGATATTGCTATAGTCTTTGGTTGCCCATCAAGGGGAACAGCTCAAGGGGAACAGCTCAAGGGGAACAGCTCAAGGGGAACAGCTACTACCTTATTATGTCAATATCCCGTCTGGCCGCGTGGGGTGGGGTACTATTCCTAGAGAGCTAACTATAAAGGACTGGGTAGTTGCAATGGTAGCTCTTTACCACCACTAGCACTGTCACGATCACTGCCTTTTACTGTTACTATTAGTTTTCATAATGGAACTAATACTACGGTTGACTCTCCGGCATAGGCTTTTGTCTCAAATCATAACCCGACCAAACGGTGCTGTAGCAATTGCCGGTCCGAAATAGATTGTTGCATTATATTTCAGTAGCAATGGTATCTTATTAGGGAGAGGAGCCTTCATAGTTAGGAGGAAGACGTTAGAAAAGTATGCTTGTTCATCAGACTGAAAAGATATTTTCAATGAACAATAATAATAGGTAATGGTTCGAATTTAAATTAGGTCATAAGCTTATTGGGAGTGATTTATAAGTCCTTCTCAAATTGAATGGGACCCTACCTTAGAGTGACTGACTGAACTAGCATTTAGGTCAAGTGTGAGCTCTATAGAGAGGGCTTCATAAAGCTGTTTAACTTCAAAGTGAAGTCTAAACTAGTGAGTCAATATTGTGGTCGGTATTGCGGGCTACTTAAATTGCTGGTGGAAAACTCTTCTTTACTACTGCATCACAGTGTTCACAATTGGACTTGAGTGCTTGATTCTTTGGTGGAGGCCTAAACTGCGCCTAAGCCTAATGGCTGTCAGCGACAATTAGGAGAATTACTCGAGTACTAACACCGATGTACTTGATTGTATCCGAGAGCTTCTGGTTGGTTCAACTTATGTTTTGGTATATATTGATATACAGGGATATGCAAGATGTACCTTACAAGACCAATGGTCCTAAGCCGGGGCCCCAACTTCTCTTATGCCTTTCCGCTCGTCTGAGGCCTGCACAGCCTCATTGTTCAGCGTCTGCACAGCTTTATTGTCTAGCAATGGTCTGCATACAACTTATCCACGAAGTACCTCGTCTCCGTACATGCTAGGTACTCGTTGACAGATTGTGTTTGTTCCAACATAGTATACAGAAAGTTCTCTTACGTGTAAAATCCGGGATAAATACTAATGGTTTATATAAATTCGAAATAGAGCAGAGTCTAGATCTAGCTGAAATTCCCCTATGGTGAGCTTACAAGCGAATGGTTTCAGCTTGAGTACTAGCTTACTAGCTTACTAGCTTACTAGCTTACTAGCTTACTAGCTTACTAGCTTACTAGCCCACTAGCCCACTAGCTTACAACACGTATATCACCTGTACCAGCCACTTATACAATCAGTAGCAAAAACTTGTGACACAAGCTGTTAGATTCACCAGAGGTAGTGCTCTACCTATTGAGGTATTATAAGTCTACTCTGTCTAATTCTGAAAATGGCCATTCCATTGTGCCACTCCTCTGCCATCACTATATGAGGTACCAGGATGGAATGTGAAGCGTTTTCCGGCTTGCACCTAGTAAAAACTGGTTGAATAGGCGACGTCGGTGTCAAATACTTAAATAGCCCGATTTCTCCCTCTGGAGACTCATTGGGGGAGTGAACATAGTAGCCAGAGTACCGGGCGTATGAACGAGAATCCAAAACAATCCTACAGACTTCGATTACCTTCGGGAAACTGAATAATATAAACTGAGCTAAATGACGCCTCGATTCATTGGCCACCAATGATAAACTATTACTGTTACTCTAGTCTCCACTAGCTACTGGTCTACAGGTACTTTTTTTCTCTAGCAATTTCTAACTAGTAATTTGTTTTGAGTCAGATTCAATGTCTATCGGTTCTCGTGATAGTTGTGACCACTCGCTTCTATTATGGGTTTATAGTGGAGTATTTGGAAAGGCAGTTTTTTTCTGGGTTAAGTTCAGGTTGATTCAGATTTACTTTGTTTCACAATCGCGTTGTGTATGCCAAGGCCCATATTACTCGGATGTTGCAATCCCACTTTTAAGGGTTCGCTCTTTCAAAATCCCTGGTTTAAATTGGGGTTCATTACCGCAAAGCATTTGAGATCCACTCTAAACTCTTTCCGAAAAGCACCTGTCAGTGTTAAATCATCCACCAATTCCCTCCAACATTAGGTCATGGTCATACTTATTTCAATCACCAGGCAGTCAGTCAGTCATCAGTACGTCATCAGTACGTCATCAGTAAGTCATCAGTAAGTCATCAGTCAGTCATCAGTAAGTCAGTCAGTAACTCAGTAACTCAGTAACTCAGTAACTCAGTAACTCAGTAAGTCATCAGTAAGTCATCAGTAAGTCATCAGTAAGTCATCGGTAAGTCATCAGTAAGTCATCGGTAAGTCATCAGTAAGTCAGTCAATGTCCTAGGGAGTCTTCGCCATAGTAATAGTCTAGGTCAAAGTAATAGGTAGTGATATCTCCAATGCCCCTGTTAAAGTCATAACCAAGGTCACTATTATCGCCATAGAAGTATTCAAAGTCAAATTCAGTTTCAAAGTAATTGTCACAGTCGAAAAAAAACTCAGAGTCATAGTTCCAGTCCCTTTTCTTTCTCTTTGGAGGCCAATCGTCAACACGCTTCTCGCTGCTTTGAGTTTGATTTAGCTGCCATTGCCATATTTTAGGACCCGGTTAACTTTTTTGTCTGGAGGCTTAACACGGTCAGGCTTTCGCAGCCGGATGTCCAAATCTTTAGATCCAGGGCTTTCTTTGTGAATGCTCTTCTTTTTCTTGCTCTTCATACTAGAGCCAATAACCTCCTCTCTCAATTCTTTGGCAGTTAATGGCTTCATATTAAGGACTTGGGTGCAAAGCTGAAGGACCAACGCATACCTCGTGAGCTGCTTGTGCAGTTGCAAATGGCCCTCTTTTTTGGACTTGAGGAGATTGGTGTATTCATCCAGCAGACATTCGAGCTCATAAGTAAAGTTGATCCATGCTCCCATCAGAAAGCTCTTCTCAACCATAATCAATAGTATGCCCTCTAGTTTGTAGCTTGCTCCCCGGTTGATTTTGCAGACAGAAGCATTAGCAAAGACACACTTTACGTTGATCCGAGGAGGTATTTGCTGGGAAATAACCTCTTCATTTTTTCTGGCTGGAGTTTCCTGCCAGTGAAAAGGACTAATGCCTTGGAGGTAACTTCTTCTGGGGTAGACACTTCAGGAACAATTTCCTCAATGTCAAATATGGTATTTTTTTCATTCGAAATTGGGATAGTAGTCATGGATTTGACTGGTAATGACTTAGGAATGACTGGAACTTCGACTATGACTTTGACTTCGTTGACTTCTTCAATTTCTTCAAATTTCGCTTGAGTTTCTGCTTCAACTTTAATTTCTGCTTCTGCTTCTGCTTCAACTTTAATTTCTGCTTCAAGTTCAGTTTCAATTTTTGCTTCTGCTTCTGATTCTGATTCTGATTCTGCTTCTGCTTCTGCTTCTTTAGTGTCAGCTTCAGCTTCAACTTCAACTTCAACTCCAATTTTAGCTTCAACTTCAGTTTTAAGTTCAACTGCAATTTCGGTTTCAGTGTCAGTTTCAACTTCAACTTCTACCATTTCAACTTCAGAAAGTCTCAATTCCAGAGATTTGACTGTTTTTTTGGAAGACCATCAGCTGTTTGGTCCGCATCCCTCTTTCTCCGGGTGGGAACATAAACATCCAGAGCCCAGGCATTAGGGTATCTATAATGTGGCACCCCGCTGACTGTATAAACTGTGATTCCACTGGCCACTTTAGGCTCTGGTTTGGATTGCTCTTCAGCAACCAAAGTTCTAGATTCGTCAAAGTGCGAACGAAGCTGATTGGCTTTGATTCCTGAAGGTTTCTCACCATGCCTATTTTTTCCAGCTTTTTTGTCTTCTTGAGGTAAAAACGTCAGTTTGAGAGTGTTCATGGGCACACCAAGCAAGTCAGTTCCATGTAAATTTGAAATGACCAAGTCTAAACTCACTGTTTTGCAACCGACTCCTAATGCGTAAATCCTGCAAAAAGTGCGACTCGCGGAAAAACGGTGCACTCTGCGGAGTTTCAATGGACCTTCCAGAGTGTCGCAAATAGAAACTCTTTGAACATAGCATTCGGTATGTTTTTTCAAGAATCTGATTTTCTCAAGCATCTTGCTCCATTTCTTGGTAGCCTTGAAAAGGATCGCGTGCTTGTTTTGATGTTTCTTGAGATTTTTGGGCATTGCAACCGGAGGCGCGTTTTCGCACCCAATCTCGGGTGAAGCTGGCATATCCTTCTTGAATAAGGCAAGACCTTTTGGCCGCAATAAGCCCCGGAGGTTTTGGGTAAATGAGGCTTTGGGCTTTACTACCGTTAAAGAAGTCTGCTTTGCTTGAACCAGAGCCATATCTTGTCCACGTACAGACTTTGGGGTTTCGACATCTGTAGTTGCACCAGTGTCCAAACTGTCCAAGACTTGCTTGTCAGAAGTAACCCCTGGGTTCAGATTGTTTCGAGCGCAATATCTGGCATAACGCTCTGGACACTACTTGGCATAATCTGGGTGGGGAAGGTCGGCTGGCTTAGCATGATTGTCTGTTGCATAGGCTTTAAAATGGCTCTTATAGGTCTCTTCCACATGATCCAGCTTCAAGCCCGTTGTGGGTCTTAAAGTGGGTGGATTTGGACCCATGGTGAATGAAAGGAAATCAATCCAGATCCTCAATTGAGTATTCATCATAGATTTATGGAAAGAGTATGTGACTATCGATCCTTATGGGTGTTATGAGCAGCGCACGACCACGAAAATCCACTATCGGAGATTAGGAACCGAGGAGCCAAGCACCAGAATGGAACTACGCTGTACGATTTTTTAAGAATTGCCTATCATTATTTTGTTGGGCAGGCTGAGGGTTATTGAATTGGAAGACGATGTCACGTGACCTTTACATGGTGACAGTGAAGTCATTTTTGTTGAGCTTGCGGGGACAACTGTACCTCATGATCACGTGGTAGCAGGCACAGGAGCAAAGTTCAACCAAGGCAATTCCCGCTAGGAGGATTATTTAAGAGATCCTGCATATTTGGCGGCTATGCAACGCAATATGGCTTGTGCTATAAGAAGGGGGAATCCGCGTCATTAAGACAGGGCGGAAGAGTAAATCTGTCACGGCGCCCTCAGGCTGAGTTTATAGGAATCTAAGAAACGTTATCACCTTTTCACAATTTGAGGATTGATTGAGTTGACTGAGTAATTAATTGATAGCATTAACAGGTTTAGTAATTGAGTGAATTGAATGAATCCAATGGAATTTCCTGGATGGTTTTTAAATGATATTCAATACCAAAATAGTTTTGTGGATACTGCAGGAGGATAAGAAACTGGTGGTACAAGAAATTTGCTTTACATATATCTGTGAGCAGAAGTACAGAAGCCAGCACTGATAAAAACACTTTACTCCAGAACCTAGGTCGTGTCGGAGAGGCCGAAAAACTCCATCTCATAGCCAAATACGGCCGAGATGCGGTAACTAACGCAGAGATGGCGGAAAGCGGCAAGTTGGACAAAATGCAGGTCTACGAAGAGATCAACCCAGATGATCTACCACCCGGTGAGAAGTGTTGGAACATGAGGAACCAGGACATCTCTGTGTAGACGTGTTAACGCCAGATCCGCAACGACAGTTGCGGCACCAGGAGGACCAGTGAGTAACCATGGAGTAACGTCCAGTGGTTGACCAATACTATAAGACAATTGAAGTATTACCAATACGAGATCTTTTGGTGGGTCTGGTTCTTGGAGGCATCTTGGTATACCTCAGGCAGTTGATGTAAAATTAAGTTATTAATAATAGAATGGGGCGAAGTCCCCATTATATAATGGAGAGATTCTTCCTTCACCACTGCAACAATTGTTGCTACAATTGATTGCTGCGAAAACTGATTGCTTGCTACCCCGCAAGCCGTGGGCTAGTAGCGCGCTCTTGATTGCTGTTTTCCAACAGACGAGAGTGGACGACGTCCCGCGGAAAAAGGGAGCGGGCGGTAACATAAGAGGAGACAGAATAAAAAAGACGACATTGAGTTGAGTATAACTTAGATACATAATCGTTCCAGTCTATGCGTTAGTAGATGACAAAGTTCAACAAGCTTGGCATGAGCATGCAGTACCCGCACATGTACTGGTCTCAAGTTCATCAGTCACATGTCGCGTGTTCCAACACTGACGGCTACTGCTAATAGTAGGAACTCACCCGTTCAGTTAGTGTAGGTGATGATTGTTTAATCGAGCGTTTAATATAGCTTATCTCTTAAAGCCGTATAAATGTCTTAAGCAATGGAGTTCTTGTTCTTTCAAAAACGGGGCTTCTCTGTTGGCCGTTAAACGTCCAGTTTTTGGCCAACGTTCCGGCCAACGTTCCGGCCAACTGCGCTCACGTGCTTACTATCTGGTTTTGCCTGCTTTCTTAATCTGCTTGCTTCCGTATCCTTACCGGATAGCATTATACTTCTTGCATACTGTCATCGCTGTACCTTCTTGCATACTGTCATCGCTGTACCTCCTTGCATACTGTCATCGCTGTACCTTCTTGCATACTGTTGATGTTGATTAAATCTTTGACATGCCTGTCTGTTCGTCCAGATGTCCTCTATCGAGATTCGGTAAATGTCAAGTCTAACAAGTGTGGTTTGAATCATTTTGTGACACTGGTTCGAACCATTTTGGCGCGCTGGTTTGAATAGTTTTGAAAAACACTGTTACTTCGAACCACACTAGCAAAATTAAACCAATAATTCAAAAAGTTTCGTACCCCTTCGCACAGTCTTGCAAACCAGTTTTACAAAACTAATACACTTATTACACTACAGTGGTTCAAATAGACTTAAAGAGTAACTAGCACAAAACAATTGTGGACACGACGGCCCGTGTAATTTCTTATATACTTCTTTACTTAGTAAGAATAATGTTAATGATTACATAACCCCTAACAAGTTGTTGTATGCAGGGTAACAGGGAAACCAGTTCAGTTTCACTCCGTTCTTCACCGTTGATTGGTAATGCAAGAACTTCTGTCCCAAATGTAGTACCATAAGAGGCAATCGGCCAGATTTAAGATTCCAAAATATTGAATTCTAATGAAAGTTGGTGTGAAGCCTTACGCCATTTGGCTTGAAAGACTGTGCAAAGGGGTACGAAACTTTTTGAATTATTGGTTGGTTTAATTTTGCTAGTGTGGTTGGAATCGGTTTAAAAATCACTGTACATTTCTATTATACGGTGGGTTCGCGTTTCGGCTGCAAAACATAAAAAAATTGGGCCGGTACTGAAACCATTAGTTCGGATGTGTGATTTTAATTTAAAGAATGTGTCAAATCATTTTTTTAGTTATTTAATCAAGGTCAAGTAAATAACCTTTTTTTTTTGAATAGAATTTACCATTGCTTTTCTATGTTCGAGAACTACCCTCGGAAGTATGAAACCAGAGCGGGGAGAAACCCGTGCACCAGGCTACCCCAGGACAAAAAAGACCAACGCAAAAGACCCGATTTTGGCTTGATTTGAATAAACGTTATTTGGCTGAAATGCTGGAATTCCGGACATTCCCAAAGAAGCCTTTCAATTGTTATAAAGTCACTTTTAAGCATGTGGCCCCAGATGTCCCGAGGGACAGGTGCGACGCGACAGTTCCGAGGGCTTCAACTAATTCAGGTTTACAGAAACTTCCGAAATCAATTTCTTTTCTCCAGCTCTAATGGGCTCACAAACCCCTTTTTAGTCAACAAAACTACGATTTGATCATTGACACCTGCAGAAAATTACGATTTATTCACAGTATTACTCCTTGGACTCCTTGTTCCTGCACAGGACTTGTAATCTTTTGTCTAAAGTCAAAATCTGACTGCTCCTGACACTAAGACCCAACTATTCTACTAGTCTGGACTCATACATTCCTCGAAACTTTATAAGGCTTGTCCAATTCGGTATGGTGAAACAGACCAAGTCCTTAGTAAACATCAGTACATCTCCGCTAATTTATATTGGTCTAATTAATATTTGGTGGTGTTATAAAATAGCGGGAGGTTGTTCTTTTATAGTGGGGTGAGCTGCTCACATGACCAAAGTCACATGAGTGGCTGCGGTACGAGAGAGACACCAAGTGCTGTTTTCTCAAGTATCCATTGTACAAAATGTAACACCTAACCTGCATACACGGATCAGCAATCTCGTATGTTCAACTCTATGGATACGGTATAAAAAGTGGTACGCACACGACCATTAAATGGGCTAAGTAGTCCAACCTAGACGGTCATAAGTAATCAATAAAGGCAATTTCTTTTGAAACTTTTCAAAAAAGTGCTTATTCAAAAATATGCCCTAAAATTAAGCCATGTTGAAAAACAGCTCTTGCTGTCGCTCTAGTACCGCTGCCACTCACGTGACTCTGGTCATGTGAAGGCTCAACCTAATATAAAACTTTCTGGTCGCACTATTTTATAAAACTACCAAATATATATATATATAATCAAAGGGCGAATAAACCAAGATTTCTCCTGACACCAGACCTATTAATAATAATTAGTGTAGAGGTACTGATGTTTACAAAGGACTGGGATTGATTCTCCATAAGCCACAATCCTGCATATAACCATCATCTCTAACATATTTCCAAATTTAATACAAGTCAGAAGAGACTCCCTTTTAAAACTAACTTCCCCACATCCCCACAATGAACCTTCTCATTCCATAACGTTAATTTTATTGGGGTGATGTTGTGGAGAGATGTGATCACGTGCGATCACGTCCTGCAGAATGTCCATTCCCTCACTCTCACTCCAGGCCTATCTTAATACAATCGCACAAGTGTTTGACAATAGTTTACGATCGTACAGGAACCCGGCGTTTCAGGATTGTTTCAGGCATTACATTTGTTTATCTGTGCAGGATCTCAAAAAGTACAACCACACACTGTACAGGACTTCACACCATAGAGGAGTTTAGAAAGCACGATTACTTCATTTTGGGGGAGAGCTTAAACTAGTAATTACTTAATTACAGCAGTTTCCAGAATCGTTTCAGAAATTGTTTCAGAACTCGTTTCAAAACTCCTTGAACATGTCGGTAAAAGTGATTTCTGCAGGAACAGCAGCCAAGATCTTGGCCAGCCCTGCTTCCGTGATCCCCGTGGATAGCACGTGGTATATGCCCAATAACCCCCACAATGCCCATGCGCAGTTCCGGCAAAACAGAATTAAAAATGCCGCCTTTTTCGATTTGGATAAGGTGTGTCTTCTGCCAAGCAAATACCCGCATATGCTCCCCCTGCAACGGGTGTTCAATCAGTCGATTTCCTCTTTGGGAATCCAGAAGTCCGATACGGTGATGTTGTACGACCGATCAGGCATTTTTTCGGGCCCGCGGGCCGCGTGGACTTTTGCCTTGTACGGCCATAAAGACGTTTATTTGATGGATCATTACGCGGACTTCCAACGGCAATTTCCTGAACTGGTAACGGGGGAAGCCCCGGTAGACCGGCCTTACCTGCAGTACGGTGGTATTACCCAAGATGCCTTTTTTGAAAATTACCGCCGCCAAGTGATTGAGTATGAGGAATTACTTGATTTGGTGGAAACCGGCGAATTGACTTCCAAGTATACCATGTTTGATGCCCGCTCGGCAGGCCGTTTTTCGGGGAAGGAACCGGAACCCCGGCCTGGATTGCCTGCAGGACATGTGCCCGGTTCCCATTCACTTCCCTTTTCCAAAGTTTTAAACGAGAATGGAAACTACAAGAGCAAGGAGGAAATATCTGACTTGCTCAAGCGGGAGTTTGGTATTGATTTGAGTGCTCCTTTGGGCAATAAGGGCATCATTGTGCTGTGCGGTACGGGTGTGACAGCGGTGATTCTTAAGTTGGCCCTAGAAAAGGTAGCACCCGATGTTCCGATTCGGGTATACGATGGTTCGTGGACCGAGTGGGCGCAACGTGCTCCTCACTTGATTGAACGTGATTAACTGAACATTTGTTGAATATGGACTGATTGAAGGCGTATATGCAGGCCCACCAAAGAATTACTTCTCAAGATGAGAGCAATGTGCTTCTGCATCCATTTGTTTATGACTTGGTATGCAGTCATTTTAACATAGCTCAAACAAACAATATATGAATTTTAGAAGCAATTTTGTAGTACAGCATTTATTACTACGGACCACTATATCAGCAGTATACCAATAGTAGTATACTGTGTAGAGCTACAGAGCACTTTATGACAGTACTCTTCAGACCCGATATGAGTTTTCTACGGCCCATTCGGTATTTGAGCGTATGGGTACCTATCGATTGACAGGCAGCCTCACTTTGTTGGTAAACAACCCCTTTGGGTATGGTCACCTGAGGAGTATGAGTATGAGGAGCCAAGCACGAAGGTTCAACACTCGGCTGGTCACGCTGACCCCGCTTTCAACTACTTTAGTAGTCCTTTTCATCCCTCTGGAGAAGCTTCGGCGAATAAACATAGTGAACAGAGTATCTAACGTAACAAAACGGCTCTAAAACGTTTCTCTATGACAATCTATAGTCTATAACTAACTATATTTTCTATATTTTCTATAACTATATTTTCTATAACTATATTCTCTATAACTATATTCTCTATAACTATATTCTCTATAACTATATTCTCTATAACTATATTCTCTATAACTATATTCTCTATAACTATATTCTCTATAACTATATTCTCTATAACTATATTCTCTATAACTATATTCTCTATAACTATATTCTCTATAACTATATTCTCTATAACTATATTCTCTATAACTATATTCTCTATAACTATATTCTCTATAACTATATTCTCTATAACTATATTCTCTATAACTATATTCTCTATAACTATATTCTCTATAACTATATTCTCTATAACTATATTCTCTATAACTATATTCTCTATAACTATATTCTCTATAACTATATTCTCTATAACTATATTCTCTATAACTATATTCTCTATAACTATATTCTCTATAACTATATTCTCTATAACTATATTCTCTATAACTATATTCTCTATAACTATATTCTCTATAACTATATTCTCTATAACTATATTCTCTATAACTATATTCTCTATAACTATATTCTCTATAACTATATTCTCTATAACTATATTCTCTATAACTATATTCTCTATAACTATATTCTCTATAACTATATTCTCTATAACTATATTCTCTATAACTATATTCTCTATAACTATATTCTCTATAACTATATTCTCTATAACTATATTCTCTATAACTATATTCTCTATAACTATATTCTCTATAACTATATTCTCTATAACTATCTATACTTTCCAGAAGTGGGTTTAGATGAGCATTACGGTAATCAGCCATTGAGGAGTATGGTATACTGACCACTTATGCTAAATTCGTTTTATCACGTCAGGTACTCTTTTTACTATGTTCATTCGCCAATCGTTCTCCAGAAGGAGGAATTAGGCTACTTCAGTAGATGAAAATGATGTCTCGTACTCGACTGGTTGTTGTTTGTAGGTGGTAGCCTTAGTGGCTGACTGCCAAATTATCTGTAATCGTAGGCTCAATTACCGGACGGGTCGTGAAAGTCCCACCTCGGCTGCAACGAGTATAGTATAGTACAGTCAGGGCTCATAACCGAATGAATAACTCTCGGGTGTAGAGGCTATAATCGGGAAGATGAATACTGTTCCTAGTAAAAAGTCCCTTGAGGTCAGTTGATGTAACTCTCTCTATAGGTAGGGGTGTGGTTCTCAATGTGGTCATCTTTTTGTTACTGTTTCCTAATCTTCGAGAGAGAATATTGCTATAATATAGTATAGTATAATATATTAATGTTTATTCAGACCCAGTGCATCCAGTAGAGTATAGTAGTGTAGTGTTAGAGTATAGTAGTGTAGTGTTAGAGTATAGTAGTGTAGTGTTAGAGTATAGTAGTGTAGTGTTAGAGTATAGTAGTGTAGTGTTAGAGTATAGTAGTGTAGTGTTAGAGTATAGTAGTGTAGTGTTAGAGTATAGTAGTGTAGTGTTAGAGTATAGTAGTGTAGTGTTAGAGTATAGTAGTGTAGTGTTAGAGTATAGTAGTGTAGTGTTAGAGTATAGTAGTGTAGTGTTAGAGTATAGTAGTGTAGTGTTAGAGTATAGTAGTGTAGTGTTAGAGTATAGTAGTGTAGTGTTAGAGTATAGTAGTGTAGTGTTAGAGTATAGTAGTGTAGTGTTAGAGTATAGTAGTGTAGTGTTAGAGTATAGTAGTGTAGTGTTAGAGTATAGTAGTGTAGTGTTAGAGTATAGTAGTGTAGTGTTAGAGTATAGTAGTGTAGTGTTAGAGTATAGTAGTGTAGTGTTAGAGTATAGTAGTGTAGTGTTAGAGTATAGTAGTGTAGTGTTAGAGTATAGTAGTGTAGTGTTAGAGTATAGTAGTGTAGTGTTAGAGTATAGTAGTGTAGTGTTAGAGTATAGTAGTGTAGTGTTAGAGTATAGTAGTGTAGTGTTAGAGTATAGTAGTGTAGTGTTAGAGTATAGTAGTGTAGTGTTAGAGTATAGTAGTGTAGTGTTAGAGTATAGTAGTGTAGTGTTAGAGTATAGTAGTGTAGTGTTAGAGTATAGTAGTGTAGTGTTAGAGTATAGTAGTGTAGTGTTAGAGTATAGTAGTGTAGTATTAGTGTTAGATTCTTGTTGTTACGTCAGGTACGCTGTTTACTATGTTCATTCGCCGATGATTCCCCAGAAAGAGGAATCTGAGCTATTTAAGGACAACGACGTCACCTACTCAACGGGTGTTGGTAGGTGCAAAGGGGGAAAACTCTCCACATGTCATCCTGGTATGTCGGGTTTATCACATCCCTTTTGGTTGTGCAATGATGATGGAGATGTGGCACAGTGGAATGGCTATTGTTAGGATTGGACAGGAGAGGCTCAAAATACTGAAATGGTAGAGCACTACCGAAGGTGGCTTCTAGAGTTATAGTAATATAGTGTATGGTATAGTATGGTATAGTATGGTATAGTATGGTATAGTATGGTATAGTATGGTATAGTATGGTATAGTGTATGGTATAGTATGGTATAGTGTATGATAGTGTAGTACTACAGTATAGTAGCTTGATAGAGTATTGTAGGTTCATAGAATATAGTATGTAGAGTGCTGGATTTATGGACACAGTATTCTGTTAGATTAGAGGTACTTTAGGTAGTCTGCTCAATATGTTCACTCACCGATCGGTCATTCTCCAGAGGAAGGAACCGGGCTACGTAAGTATTTCAAATCGGCATTGCCAAGTCAACGGGTTGTAGCTAGTTGCACGGCGGAGGTACTTCAGATGCCCAGGTACTTCATACAATGATGGTACAGGAGTGGCACAATGGAATAATTAATGATAGGATTAGACAGCGCAGGATCAAAATACCTCAATAGGTAAAGCACTACCAAACAACTCGAATACAATATTACTCTATAGCATGCTAATTTATACATTAAATCATATTAGTCTAAATACTTCCAGTTCTCTGCTCCTCTCTAAAGTATAATGTTTACTACTTACTACTTGCTACTTGCTACCAACTTCCAACTACTTGCTACCAACTACTTGCTACCAACTTCCAACTACTTGCTACCAACTACTTGCTACCAACCACCAACTGCTAACTACTAACCACTTACCACTATCCACTTACCACTAACTACGAACCACCAACTGCTAACCACTACCTAAACTACTAACTACTAACTACTAACTACCAACTGCCCATCTCTTTGGTTGATGTTGCTCCAAATCAAGCTTCTACCAGAATTCCACTTCCATGACGTAATCAATCATGAGCTAAGCCAACCTTTACATATAAAATAAAGCGAGAGTACCAAGTTGTATTTTGACGTAGTGTTTCGAGAGTAGTATTGGTATATGGTGTTAATAGTGCAGTAGCAGTGAAGTACTTAGTAGTATTAAGGGTGGTATCAAGAGTAGTATTAAGAGCTGTATTAAGAGCTGTACTAACAGTACTAATAGTGTAGTAAATAGAGTAGTTGTATTACTACTGTACCTTCCGTAGTACTAGTGTGAGTAATAAGTACCCTAGTAGCTTAGTATGGGTATGAGATGGTACTATACTGCACTGCATCCTATACAACCCTGATAATATACTGTTTCAAAGCTTACAATATACAAGATACTACAAGAGGAGATAGAGTATGTAAATAGTAAGCGACCAGATGCAGTATAAGATAACAAGAGTTAATGTAGTCCTAACAACTACCAACTACCAACTACTAACTACTTACTACTTACTACTTACTACTTACTACTTACTACTAACTACTAACTACTTACTACTTACTACTTGCTACTAACTACTTACTACTTACTACTTGCTACTAACTACTTACTACTTACTACTTACTACTTACTACTTACTACTTGCTACTTGCTACTTACTACTAACTACTTACTACTTACTACTAACTACCAACTACTTACTACTAACTACCAAACACCAACTACTTACTACCAACTACCAAACACCAACTGCTAACTACTAACTGCTAACTGCTTCGTTATACTAGTATACGTCGTAACCTAGGCTAACTGCCTATATATATGTATGTTATACTCCGGTTGATGTCAGGTACTCTGGTTACTATGTTCATTCGCCGATGGTTCCTCCTAAGGAGGGATGTGAGGTACCTAATACTGGAAAGGGCGTACAACTTAGCACGAGAACAATAGCGAAGAACGTCGTTCTAACATCGTACGATTTTGGGCCGCAGCGTCTTGAAGTGGCCATTGTTAGTATTAGCAGTGTAGGCCCAAAATACCTCAATAGGTAGGGCACTATCTATGGTGGATCTAACAATATATAAATACGATCTAACAATATATAAATACGATCTAACGATACATATGTATTTATATATTGCTAGAGTCTAGAGTACTGTTTCAAACGCCTCTATTGTATATTACCATGTTGCCATGATTTGTGCTTCTTAGAATGGCCTTTGTTAGAATTAGACACCGTAGGTAGAAGTACTGAAATAGGTGAAGCGCTATTGAAGGTGGCTTTCGTAGTTATAGTAGTATAGTGTAGTGTGTAGTAGTATAGTGTAGTGTGTAGTAGTATAGTGTGTAGTAGTATAGTGTGTAGTAGTATAGTGTAGTGTGTAGTATAGTGTAGTGTGTAGTATAGTGTGTAGTAGTATAGTGTGTAGTAGTATAGTGTGTAGTAGTATAGTGTGTAGTAGTATAGTGTGTAGTAGTATAGTGTGTAGTAGTGTAGTAGTATAGTGTGTAGTAGTGTAGTAGTGTAGTGTGTAGTAGTATAGTGTGTAGTAGTATAGTGTAGTGTGTAGAACATAGTATGGAGAAAATGTTTTAGGGTTAGGTATATGAGGAAGTAGAAAGAGTCAGAATGTTATAATATAGATTAGTCTAATTCGCTACACCACTATATGATATTGAACTTGGACTATTGTAGCACTGAGCTAAACTTGGAATTCATTGACATGTGTACTCTGAATCTACTGTGATGTCACGCATTGCCGTCTCGAAAATAGCTTTGAGAATATGTGATCATGCCCTAGGCCCTTGCACACATCCTGCACACATCCTTCAATCCATCGAATCTATCGCCCTCCGCCAGGGCAAGATATTAGACTTTATAATTGACGCCAGGTCCGCCCATCCTATGGTCATGGTGTATGGTCCATGGTCTGTTCTTTGTTCTCTGTTGTCTGTTGTCTATTCTCTGTTCTCTATGATATATGGATTATCTTCTCTGGTGTATTCTCTATTCTCTATGGTAGATGGAGACTATGTCCTATGGTTATAATATCTGGATTATGTCGTAGTAATACAGTATAGTGTAGCGTACTGTGTAATAGTGTAGTATATTGGGTATAGTGTAGTGTAGTGTATATTGTGTAATAGTGGTAGTACAAAGTATTACATGAGTGAAAGGTCTTTGATGGCCATTGGTAGGATCAGAAGGAGTAGGCTCAAATATCTCAATAGATAGAGCACTACCTATGGTGGTTCTAACTGTCGTAATATAGTAGTCGTAGTATAGTGTAGAGTGTAGTAGTATAGTGTAGAGTGTAGTAGTATAGTGTAGAGTGTAGTAGTATAGTGTAGNGTAGTAGTATAGTGTAGAGTGTAGTAGTATAGTGTAGAGTGTAGTAGTATAGTGTAGAGTGTAGTAGTATAGTGTAGAGTGTAGTAGTATAGTGTAGTGTGTAGTAGTAGTCGTAATATAGTAGTGATCAAACGGTTAGGTAAAATATGGTACTCTGCGTATACAAGTATTGAAACCCAGGAGCCAATGAAATAGCCAGATATCCGTCCTGGTCTACTCGGGATCGTTTTACTGGAGTACATGAACCTTTGACACCTGTGCAACAGAGCTGGTCTTATATGCAGGAATTTGCACCCATTCAGAGCGCTTTGTTTTACATATATATATATTTATTCATGCAAAGACATCACAAGTCCAGATGGAAACGCTTTTTTTGTCGTCTTATCCTGCTTTCGTCTAGTTCAAGTACCCTATTTTTTCCCGGCTTTTCATGTGCAAATTTGTATTTGTACCGAATTAGGTTAATGGACAAAACCACGTATCACCGACCACAAATCACTAATCGACCTTGCAGGTCACATGAGCCACTGTTCATTAAGCACCCGTTTTTTTTTTTTTCGTTTAAGAAGGTCCCTTAACTATGCAAAACCTCATTGATGTATTTGATTAGCCATGCGTTCTTTAAACCAGCTTCCCAAGTATGGCTCTCCAGTAAACAATGTATGAAGTAGGTTTTGATTTATGCCACGTGAGATTCTGCATTTAGGTCTTTTCTCTCTCTTTTTTTTTTTTTTTTTGGTTTATCGTGTTTTTTTGTTTTTCTGTGGTCACAAGAACGTTTGTGATCTCAGACCAGAAAACGAGTTTGTAGTCGGCTACTGCCTTATATAAACCGCACTTTCCCACCGATTTCAACTTCTACCTCACTTCAAATTTCAGACACAGACTCTTAGACACAGACTCTTCGACTCCAACTCAGACTATCAGACTTCAATAATCAAATTCTCCAACTCAAAATCACCTCCCAATGTTAAACCAAGACTGCCCAATGAACACAGACTTCTTCCCAGACACTAATCTCGCAGGCTGGAGAACCTCAATTCTCTGCCCTTCAATCCAGGCTTTCTTCCCAATAGACACTGAGCCTGGCAACGCCTACCCAGCTCTACAAAAGTGCCCACAAGAAACAGAAGACATAGTAGACACTACTGGGGGGTCTCAAGACTCAACACTTGAGTTGACGTTTATGACCAGTGCCTTGAGTCTCTCGGAGCACTCGACTCTCCAATCAAAGTTCGACTGGAATTTCTACTCGAACATGGAGAACCCGGGCATGTAAATGGACCGGCACCTAGAGTGCCATCCCAAACTTTGGGACCCTTTGGAGGGTGCTAATGATATTTCTAGTACGGCTTTGGGTTTTGTGGACCCCGAGCTGACTTGGAGTAGCTAAAGCACAAGCTAAAGGGTAATATAAATAAATAAGTAATAATAAACAAATAAAGAAATAATAGTGTATATCCGTGCTAGGTTCTTATTACATCGGGTACTTTGTTTACTATGTTCATTCGCTGAGGATTCCTTAAATGGAGGACCCTGGGCCGCTAATATAACTTTTGGAGAGAAGGGGTGGATGTTAGAAGGTTGTGGAAGGTTGTAGATGGTTGTAGATGGTTGTGGATGGCTGTAGATGGTTGTAGATGACCTTAAACAATGGACCTTATTAGTATCAGGAAGAGACGGTTCATAGTACTTCAATAGGTAGCGCACTACTTATGATGGACCTGACAATCAGTAGTTTTCCTTGGTACTCGGCAATGTCATTGAAGAAAGACTAATAGAGCTTGTCTGCATGAAATTCTGGAACGTAAAGACTCAACAGAATAGTACTTGGTCCTTGGTGCGATGAGGAGGAGAAGAAGTGGCTCGAGACTGCTCTTGCTCATAGAGAGACCAATTAAAGGCCTAGAAGCACAAATGACTCAGTCGCTCAACGTTACACAAGAATCAAACAGCAACAACTACTGCTACTGCTACTGCTACACTGAGTACTGACTACTACTGCTACTACTACTACTACTACACTGAGTACTGCTACTGCTACTACTACACTGAGTACTGAGTACTACTACTACTACTACTACTACTACTACTGACTACTACTACTACTGACTACTACTACTACTGACTACTACTACACTGACTACTGCTACACTGACTACTACTACACTGACTACTGACTACACTGACTACTACTACACTGACTACTGCTACACTGACTACTACTACACTGACTACTTTTTCTTCTTTGTAGGTGGAAAGACTCCATAGGAGAATGTGCCGGTCGACCCCAGATGTGACTATAGTGTGGACGTCGGGGCTGAATTTGCTTGAGAGCGTTACATCTTCATGACCCGTAAGACCAATAGACGCCTAATCATCTGCTCCACATCATGCTCATCAATCCAGTCTTGGTAGCCAGAAGCTTCTCTTCAAAGGTATCAAATGCTTTTTCCACGCGAGGAAAGTTGTCTGTTTGCACAATGTATCAAACTATGAGATCGTATAAGAAAAAGGCTATGAAAAAGATAGAAACAAATAATAAAAATAATATATAGGTAAGATCAACAATATAAATACCTTTTTTATGTTAATTTAATTAGTAAAAATTCAAAAAAATGACAATTAGAAAATCAAATCCTTATTTAGCTTTAGCAAATAGTTATTTAATAGATAGTCCTCAACCTAGTTCAATAAAC
>NKZN01001426.1:0-10698 GCA_002374485.1 Metschnikowia santaceciliae | reverse complement strand
CGTACTGTGTCGCTTAACGCCACCCATTCAGCCCCATGCGTGCTCGTCACTACCAATTTTTGATTCTTTGACTTCCAAATGAGTGGTATGCCGTCGACGTAGATTATGTATCCGCTTCTAGATCTTCGTCCTTCCTCGTTGCCGAATGATGCGTCACTGACAACTTAAATGGCCTTTTTTCCGTTGACACATATGCGTAATATACTCACGCGTTAACAGACCGTTTACTTGAAAATACAATTCCTGGCGCAAAGTCCCAGACCCCAACACCGGTCTTTATATCTAAAACAGATTTTAAGACTAATTGGTTAGAAAACAAATTGAGGCATATTATCAAAGATTTAGATATTGTAAATTAGCAGGGTGAATATAGAATAGGAATGGAGTATAGAAACAGAGGTTTAGAGGTTTAGGGGTTTAGGGGTTTAGAGGTTTAGAGAGTATAGGAATAGAGAAAGAGCAACAGAGGAATAGTGGAAATGACGATAGAGAATAGAGGGGGAACCTTACTCTTATACAGTGCTTTTCAAAATTATTCAAACCAGCGCGGGAAATCGATTCAAACCAGCACGACAAAATGGTTCAAACCAAGAAGACAGAATGGTTCAAAGCAAATGGCGTAATGTTTCACACCAACTTTCATTAGAATTCAATATTCTGAAACATTAAATCTGAACGATTGCCTCATATGGTACTACATTTGGGACAGAAGTGTTGCAGTATCAATCAAGGGTGAAAAACGGACGGAACTGAACTGAGCTGAACTGGTTTTTTGGTTATCCTGTATACAACAACTTTTTAGGGGTGGACGAAACTTTTTGAATTAATGGTTTGAACCATTTTGTTTTCTTGGTTCGAACCATTTTGGCGCGCTGCTTTGAATAGTTTAGAGTGTTTGGATTTGTTGTATACACTCCCATAATCTGGAATAGTTATCACGTTAAGTTTCAACAAGCGTCTTAACTTTGGTACTTCAGTAATCATTTCTGTAGCTTCCATTCTTACCAATATATATATTAAGCTAGGATGTCCTTGACTTGTTGTCACAATTGATACCGTTCAAGTCTGAGTGGGACCTCCTCTATATATAGTCAGGTCTGGGACTCCAGCCCTAACCCACTCGGCCCATTGTCTTCTCCAGAACAATGGCCAATATTGGACAATAGTTAGACAAGTGTCCANACTCCAGCCCTAACCCACTCGGCCCATTGTCTTCTCCAGAACAATGGCCAATATTGGACAATAGTTAGACAAGTGTCCACAAGACGCCCACTGCCCACGTGTCGTCTCTCGAGGACAATACCAATCATTGTTTCATCTGTATGCAGTAACGGGAACATGCAGTACCCGCAGGTGTACTTGTTCCTCAAGTTCAACACTTACGTCTCAGTAACGGATTGGACTTTGTTCCTAACAAGTGAAGTGGGTGGGATCAAGTGACCAAAAATAAAAGTGATTGGTTTGAATGGTCACATGAAGAATACGAGTGATTAATCCATCCGCAAAAGAAACAATTATTGAGAGGCAGTTACTTTGGAACCAAGCAATTATTGAAAGTATTTTATTATGGTCTAGTTAAGCCTTTTGTCCAAAGCCTGGTTAGTCCTACTCACTGGTCACTGATCACTGGTCACTGATCACTGGTCTTAGGTTTCAGGTTTCAGGTTTCAGGTTTCAGGTTTCAAATTTCCAATGGTCAGGTATCCGACTCAAAATCTTAGGCCAGTTTCCAAATTTCCAATTGTCAGGTATCCAGATTTTAAGCTTTCCAACTTTACCGCAGGAAACCTTAAGCCAGCTGAAAAGCCTAGGCCAGTCCATTAGGCCTCAAACCAACAAAGAATGCATAACCATATCCAGTGGTCTCAAAAGTAATGGTAGTGCCCTTGGAAAAGTAAAGCACGTCTCCTGGAGAAACCAGCACCTTCTTTCCAGTCTCATCGGAAATCCAGTAGTCTCCCTCGACCTCCAAGATAATCTTCATCTCGTCATAGTCGTAGTGGTACACCAAAGGCTCACCTTTCTCCTGCTTGTAGAAGCCTGCAGACATCTGTTGCTCCTTTGGGGCATCGGAGGTGAAGATGTCGCCCAAAAACGAGTTGTTGCCAGGGGAGGGGATTTGGGGAGGCTTGACCTCTTTTCCCTCTGCTGCTGGCTTGTATAACATAGGCATTTTGTATGAGTAGGTGGAGATTAATAAGGTGGACTAAAGAAAAGAGGAAAGAGTTGAGTGATGGAATTAGACTAACTCCCTACGGATATGCTGCTGTTATATACTACGGATAGAGGACGGGATCGAGGGATGTTGGCGGACGGAACCGTTGATAGTAGGCGCATTGTTATCGCTCTTGGCTTGCCTGCTTTGGGCCAAAAGATACCGGTGCGCCAGCGTGCCGCGTGCTTATGCCCAGATAGGTGCGGGTCCGCGTGGCTTGCCTGCTTTGGGTGCGTGGGTCCCCACACGATAAGCGGTAATCCATACACTCCCAAATTGTAGTATTTATGCCTAACCAGTATTATTAATGCCATAAGCTTATTCCTTACTAAAAAAAATATACATATATCTATGAATATAGTTTCACCCCTTAAGTATATATTTGGGTACTAAAAAGATAAGCCCGACGCGGGGGTCGAACCCGCAACCTTGAGATTAAAAGTCTCACGCTCTAGCCATTGAGCTAGCCAGGCCTTTGCGTAAAAAAAGATTTCCTGGATTATCTGCACAACTTATTCGAGATGTAACATGGATTCGATGAATTACACTAAATTCATACATATTCTGTGTATTTTCACACTTGAGTGACGTTTCGACTTGCATGAGTAGTGCAGGACACATACTACTCCAGGTTTTCAAGAACATAACCCCTATATTTTGCCAAATATCTCTCTACCTATATATATCTGTTTCCTATTAATTGTACATATAACTCCCAAGGTTTAGAGCACACTCTTTAATTGAATGATACAAAGAGTAACCATAATAATAGTAGGTACTTAATACACCCACACGAAAAAGTGGCTGGTACAGGTGTAGAAGGGACTAACCTGTTCAGGACTGTGATCTATTACCAGTCTACTATAACACTACTCTACCAGTATCTACTAAATACTATACTAATACATTACACTTTACTACTGTTTACAATGGGACACTTCACTACTACAATAAATGGAAATAGTAATCTTCTGCCTAGTACACTTAGATAGAGCTCTGGTCATTGGGTAATATAGAAGCCTATTAGGAGTGATCCTAGCTCCGGCCATTAAACCCTTACCTCTTATCAACTATAATATATATATATATATAAATTAAGTCATTTTTCACTATACACTACTTCCCAATTTATACTCTATATCATAAGGGTCGGATAAACTTAAACTAATCCAGTCCACTGGAATAAAATGTCATACTATCGGGGTTTGGGAACCCGTACACTGTGTAGACCCTGGGACTTATGGAAGACCAAAGTACCAGAAATAATTGCCTAGAGTCATCAACGAATAAGGATAACTCGATATTTCAACCACCAAGAACCTAAGGTCGTATAAAGTACAATACCTTTTGCCAGCGTGCATGTTCGGGAAGTAATTTCTCAATATACTTATGTTGGGTGATTTTAACATTAGAACAAAATGATACCCCACCTTAATTAAAATAATACAAAACGTCCAGTAGTAATGTAGTGTTAATATAGTCATGGTATAGTAGTGGTATAGAAGTAGTAGTAAAATCAATACAACTAACTAAGTCGAGCTAGAACTAGAATCAGTGTAATCGAAACAGTACTTAGGCGAAAAACTAGAATATTACTCAGTCAGAGTACTAGAATAGCACCTAGTCGAGGCACTAGAACGATAATTGGTAGAAGTACCAGACCACTACCTAGTAGAAATTCAGTAAAGTTAGTACCAGTAGTACCAGCATTGATATGTGTTATTTTTGGTCGGTGGTCCTGTTTGTAGTCCCGTATGAGGTTTGTTTTTCGGGGTGAGTGTGCGAATTTTGCACCCCTTTTCGCGCATTTTCGCCAGTGCAAGTCATTTACCCACTACTTGAAGCTCCACACAACAAAACGTGAACATACAATATACAAAAAAAATTTAAAAAAGCCAAAAATTAAGGAGGGAGAATGCAAGCGTTTTTCCAATTTAGGCCCTTTACATCTCCGTGTCGTTTTCTTTCTTTTTTTTTTTTTTGAAGTTGTTGTTACATTCTACATACGTTGATATTAAATTAGTAGTGTAGTGCATAGTACCCTGTTAGATTCTTGTTGTAACGTTGAATTCCTCAAAAGTAGGAATCTGAGCCAGTTTTTTAGTGTTTTCAAGAGAAGGGGTGGCTGCGGAACAACTCCTTAGCTATCATTGATCTACTCACCTCATGCCATCCTGGTACTCCGAGATACAATGAAGGCTGATAGATGGCTGGTAGCTGGTTGGAAGGAGACTGGTAGCTGGTTGGAAGGAGACTGGTAGATGGTTCGTAAGAGACTGAGTAGAAGCCCTTAACAATGTCAGTGTTAGTGTCAGACAGAGAGGCCTCATAATAGGTAGAATAATACCTAAGATGTACGATTATGAGCACTGATCCTGATATGGTATGCAATAGCTTGGCCGGAATTGGGGGCGGTGGCCGGAATTGTCCAGCTACAGGTTCTCCAAAAGTCCACCACGCAAGAAGTTTCGCCTCCAAAAAAATACACCGTGAAGTCCGGAATTCCAGGATTCCAACCAGCCCACTTTTATCTCCATATGATGAAAAAAAGGTCGTTTGTGTTGGGCCTTTTTCTGCTGAGGTAGCCTGGTGCACGGGTGTTTATACCCTTTCGCAACCCCGGTTTAGCCGAGTTCCTGTTGAACGTTAGCATATACCAATTGGTATACAGGAACCGTTATACAGTTGGACTGCAATAATTCTCTCAAATGAGCGACTTGGGTAATCTGCTCTGTCATCTGTCTTGTAACTCTATTGCTATGTACAGTAGTGAGTTCGTGATCTCTGTTTCACAATTGATCCCGCTCAACACTGAGCAGGATCCTTGCTTTATGTAGTTATTCCTGGGGACTCCCAGATGATCTCTCTCCTTCGTCAAACTCTCTCCTTCGTCACTCTCTCATCTACATTGTCTTCTCCAAAACAATACTCAGAGTTAGACAAGAGTTAGACAAGAGCTAGACAAGAGCTAGACAAGAGCTAGACAAGAGCTAGACAAGAGCTAGACGAGAACTAGACGAGAGCCCATAAAGCCCCAGCCCTACCTTTTTCTCTTCTTCAACAATACCCAACATTGTTTCATCTGGATAGCTTGGCATGAGCATGCAGTACCCGCACATGTACTGGTCTCAAGTTCATCAGTCACATGTCGCATGTTCCAACATAGTACACTACACTGATACACTACACTGATACACTACTATGGCATACTATACTACTGACTATACTACTAGGTATGGAATGTTCATTGTGATTGGTATGAGATGAACTATGATTGGAGTTGATTATATTAAGTATAAATAAATATCCATTCTAAACGCATTACCAAAACTCTAAAACCAGAAACCAGACAGACGCATATTAAATTTCAAACGCAGTATTAGCGAACTTGCTCGCTGTTAAGGAAGTAAACCAGTTGACTCTATAGATCCATGGTTAAAGTCATTGCCAAATGATAGGCCCGTTCAAAGACAAACTCAGTCAGACCAACTCGCTGCTGTGTCCATAGTGTACCTTTCAGATTCCAAAGACTATGGATCAGAAACCATAGACCATGGACCATAGACCATAGACCATAGACCATAGACCATAGACCATTGATCAGAAATCATAGATGGGATAAAGTCATGGATTCATTCAGAATCTATAACTTCCAGGTTCATTCAGATTTCATAGATCATAGATCAGGTTCATAAAAATCAGCGTAGGTGTCCATTAGTAAGAACTCATAATGATCTGAAATGATGGTCACTTAATTTTTATTGGTGATCATTGACATTGAAAGTGGCCAGGACAGGATACGACAGCAGTCACGAAAAAACGGCCACCCAATGAAAATGGAATACGAGTCAGAAAGTTCAATGTCACCTCATTGAAACTTTACTCTTCATTGATCACTCCACTAGTTGCAAGCACATATCAAGCGAAGGCTCGAGCTTAGCATCGTTCATGACAATAATATCACGCATGATGGCCTTGTCCAAATTGGGAAACATTTCAGCGAGCTGGGCAAAAACCTGGTCGATTTCTGTCTCTGTGGGTGCTGAAGGTGGATTCAGCGTAGACTCTTGAGGCTCCAGGGGTTCCGTCTCTTCGGATGCAGGAGAAATGAAACTGGAAATAGACTTGGTCAACATTTCTGCACTGGCAAGAATAACTCCCGATGGAGATAACGTGCGACCAGCATGATCATCGCCCGAAACACCCTCTGATGCAGTGTCATCCGGGGTTTTTTGGGTCTGTGCCTTTTTCTGCCGAAGAACAGCGTCCCATGCCTCCATATGGGCCTCGTACTCTTTATCCGTCACAGTGAGGTCGTCTTTCTGGATGTTCTGGATGAACAGAATGGCACCCTGCACCGTGGACAAGTAGTAGCTTGTTTCACCATGGATCAACCACCGTTCACCCCTGTAACGCTCAATGTAGTGGAGATTGCACAAGATATAAGGGGTCTTTGCCCGGAGCATCACGAGAATGAGTAGTGGAATGAACAGATCAGCATTTGTTTCCTGCCCATTGGCCCGAAGAAGACTGAAGATGATCTTGCACGCATTGAGAATGCAGATGATCTTGTCACGTGGAGCCCGGTACGAGTTGATTTTGTTGAGTTCTGTTTCTGCATAGTGCAAGTAGTCCACCTGGGAGTCCTTGGAGAGCTGGTCAACGTCCACGTCTAGATGCACACCTGAAAGCCAGCTAAATTTCTCCATCTGTAAAGAAAGCTCCCCGTCATCATCTAGATCTTTGGCCAAGGCCCCATTGGTATGATTTCCTTTGGATACAGGAAAACAGCACTCGTAGAGTCTGTTCATGACCAACTTCTCCACTCCCTCCAAGGAGTTCTCCGTATCTGAGGCGTCCATCAGTGCAAAAGGCTCGTGTTCATGAAATTTCTCCGCTAGAAACTCAGTGAAATTGCGTATTGCCTTTGTTTTCTGCGCTGTAGTCATGGTATCTGCTTTTCGGGTGAACGACACAAGAAACGAGCGAATGTAGCGTACAATGGGATCGGCACTTTTCTTGCGGAGATGAGCGAGAAAGATGGAGAAGTCAAACGGCCGGTGTGACATCTGGTGTTGTTGGCGAGCATCGACTTTTGAGGCTAATGAGTCTTTTCGTGAAGAACGGACCCTGGTCTCTTTTAAATTGGATTTTTGGTCCGATTTTTGGGTTGATGAAGTGGAATTTTGGTCGGAATTCTGGGTTGGCTCCTGGTTTGATGGTGTGGGAACCTGAATTAGGCTAGCCTTGGTGGATTCCGGCCCATTTATTTCTGGAACCTGGTATTCTTCCAATGGCTCAGTAGTGTCAATGGAAAGAAGGTCTGTTTTCTCGAACTTATCTGATTTTTCACAAAAAAGTTCATTTTCAGATAATTTATCATCGTCAGAATCCTTTTCCTCCACCTTGACCGGTTCGTTTGTTTCGAGCTCCGGCTCGTATGCCTGCATCGACATGCTTGAATAAGAGACTTTTGATGACCTTATTTCGGGTTCTATAATTCCCGGTTTTTTCAGTTCAGCAGAATTCTCAACTTCCTCAGATTCTCCAGATTCTCCAG
Organism: Metschnikowia santaceciliae; assembly: GCA_002374485.1. Lineage (NCBI taxonomy): Eukaryota > Fungi > Ascomycota > Pichiomycetes > Serinales > Metschnikowiaceae > Metschnikowia > Metschnikowia santaceciliae. Next base: position 2,923 of record NKZN01001426.1, on the reverse strand, counting down.
ACTCTATCAGTTCTTTAGGTTCCTTAGGTTCCTTAGGTTCCTTTGAAGTTCCTGACTCTATAGGTTCAGATTCAGGAGTCTTAGATTCCTCAGGTTCTGTAGGTGTCTTGGGTTCTGTAGACTCAGTACTCTTAGATTCCCTTATTTCCTTGGACAATTCAGAGTCATTGGACTTATTAGACTCTTTGGATTCTGGCTCTGGCTCTTTGGATTCTGGCTCTTTGGACTGTAGGTCTTTAGACTGCGCAGATTCTTGTGCAGATTTTGATTGGGTGGACTTTGATTGGGTGGATTCAGGGTCAGTAGAGAATACCTTTTCAGATACCTTTTCAGAGCGCTCCAACATCTTCTCAGAAGGTTCAGCCACATCAGAAGTCTCAGATGCAGAATCGGAATCCTTTGTCTTCTCCTCCACAGTACTATTGTTCCCGTTCTCCTTCAATTCCCTTACTCTCTCCATACTATCATATTTTTCAAGGATGTTCCGGGCCCCAGTATCAGACAGAGAAACTAGATTGGCCGGGCCAGCGGAAATATGGCCGGAAACCGAAACCCCGGGAACACTAGAGACTCCAGAGACAGGATTGGAGGAAATACCCGAAATACCCGAGATACTACCAGGAAGGTTAGGAGCCCCGGTGGTTTTGGGATCCACATTTTTCAAGTTGATTTTTTCAGTACCAACGTGGCCATTATCATTATTGCTATTATTAGTATCAGTCTCAGTACCAGCATTATTGTTACTATTATTATTATTGTTGTTGTTGTTAGAAGAGGTTATTTGGGAAAGGCTGGGAGGTAGGGATGTGGAGGTGGCATTGGAAGTGGACGTGGTGGCCAGCGACTTGGAGATGTTGAATTTGAACTGGCTCATGGGTCCGGCGACTATAGAGGGAGATTTTGGCCGGAAGATGGGTGGGGTACTATGCAGGCCGAGGCTGGGGTGGGTCGAACTGGAGTTTACTATTGTTGAGTATATTGTGTGCGGTGATATGGTAGTCCAGCCTGCAGACAGTACAGCCACAGTAGTCATACCAGAGTTCAACCAGAATGCCAATACGGTATTGATTAGGGGATGGGGTGGGGATACAGAATCAGAGGAGGAATATAGTATAGAGTATATAGTGTAGAGTATATAGTATATAGTATAGAGTATATAGTAGTATACAGTAGTGTAGTATTGAATTGTGTACTATAGATCCATAAAAAGCAATAGCGAGTCAGTAGTCAACCATGAACTAGTTAGTATAGTTCGGTAGCAGAGATTATATATATTGTAGTGTTTCTAGTCTAGTCTAGAGTATACAGTAGGGTATAGTGGTAGCATAGAGAGTCTACTATCGTATAGTACAGAATACTGTAGAGAGTAGAACACTGTAGAGAGTAGAGTACTGAAGAGAGTAGAACAGTGAGTAGAGTACTGAAGAGAGTAGAACAGTGAGTAGAATACTGTAGAGAGTGGAATACTGTAGAGAGTGGAATACTGTAGAGAGTGGAATACTGTAGAGAGTGGAATACTGTAGAGAGTAGTAGTGTACTATAGTACAGAGTATACAGTATGTAATGTTAAGTCTAGTTTGCCTGATCTAAAGTATACAGTAAAGTATAGAGTAGTAAGTACTATCATGGAGTAAAGCAGTACTTGCCTGGAATAGAGTGGAGCGTAGAAGTTTAGTACTCATGCTGATCATTCATTCAGTTCCTTCAATATCTAAACTTACAAGCCAGTGGTCTCACCATGTTTTCATCCACGACGTACTCACAACACTACTCACTCACCAATACCTATTCTCTACTCTATTCTCTACTCTATTCTCTACTCTACTCTATTCTCTACTCTACTCTATTCTCTACTCTATTCTCTACACTATACTGTATACTCTACTCTACTACTGTCTATAGAATTGGAGCCATAGAGCTAGAACCAGGACTAGAACAAAGACAGAAATAGAAGTAGAACTAGATCCAAGACTGGACTAAGACTGGATTAGACTGGACTAGCACCATGCAATGACTATTCTAGAAGTAGAGTGGAGTGAACTGGACTAAGATTAGGACTAGGGCTAGGACAAGAACTAGGACAAGAATTAATCTAGTATTGGAACCAAGCTACAAATTCTGCAACTAGGATTAGAAGACGAAAACTGTGATCTGAGCTAATAGTGGGACTAAGACTGGACTAAACCTGAACCAAACCTGGACTAAAACTAGACCAAATACTACTATCAATGTTCTAGAACTAAAACTAGAACTAGGACTGAATCTATACCTCTAGTCTTCTAATCATCAAGAACTTAGTGTTCTAGACCTAAATCTGTCTACTCTGTCTAGTGTTTTCTTATTCTAGTGTTATAGTCTGTGCATTCTGTTTCATCTAGCTACTTGCTCAGTATGCCTATTCTTGCTATCTATAATATTTAGAGGTATGTAGTCTATTACAGTCACTTGTTGCTAATTACTGTATTGTGCTACAGTATACTGTACCACTATACTGTACCACTATACCGTACCACTATACCGTGCTGTACTACTGGTAGGAATAGAGGGGACAATTGAAAGTACTCTACTACACTAGTATGGTCCGATTACTATATGTAATAAAAGACTACTATTCTTAAATCCACCTTCGGTAGTACTCTACCTATTGAAGTATTTTGAGTCTACCCTATGTAATCCTAATGATCATTCTAAGCGTCAAGAAACATGCAAACATGATATTCCACAATAGAGTAGTATGAAACACTCCACACTCCACCAAAATATACAGGCCGTTAGTATAGATTTCGACGTATACTAGTATAAGTCAGTAGTAGGTAGTAAAAGTAATTAGTACTTAGTATGGTATAGAGTGGTATGGTATAGAGTGGTATGGTATAGAGTGGTATGGTATAGAGTGGTATGGTATAGAGTGGTATGGTATAGA